>JADDOH010007903.1:0-79734 GCA_016648135.1 Agrypnia vestita | reverse complement strand
AATTAAAGTGCAGAATCTAGGTATATTTATTACAGAAATTTTCGGGTTTCGTGTCTACCTTATGCGTCGGAATCTCAGACGCTACGAGTAAAGTGACAACCTTAGCGTCAACGCAGTAGTAGGCTAATAACTCGCCGACAGGCCGGAGATAAACTACTGTTCTGGGTATACTGTGTTAGAACGATTTTATCAAATTTTCTGTATAAATTTGGTGATCCCGCTATTTTGATGTTCCGAAAAAGTCAAAAGGCCTGTGGTGAAGATTTTCTATCGAGAACACAAGTAAAAAATGTTCTCAGGTCTTCACAGCCATTCAGAATCTTCTGTGTGTGGTTTTCTGGGATACTCTGCGTGTAGGTATATGTGACCTCTGCAATGAGATCCTAAAGCTAAGTCAGGTCACGTATACACGGCAGAATATCCCAGAAAATCACACACAGAAGAGAGAACAAGTGTTTCGTTGGCACAAGGCATTCTTGGAGGGCCTTGGTACTGTAGAAGACGAACCTCACTCCGGAAGACTGTCAACTTAAAACTGATGTGAATTTTTCAATTCAATTCAATTTATTTATTTTTTATATAAAATTTACATTACAAACACAAATTTAATTCGTAAATGTTATAAATAATTTTAAAATATATAAACATATTGTTACGTGGCGTGGCTCGCTCGAAAAATGAAATGGCACAACTCGTAAAATAAATCTTTTATTATCGCTTGTACATTATCTCTAACATTTTACAATCGCTCGCAACGCAATACTACTCTATTTTTTTATTCAAACACAAAAGAACTGCTCTCTTTTGTTTTTCTACTCGGGTAAGAACCCTTCCATTTCTTCGCTATTTATTTAATCATGTTAGTTCTTATTTCAACCACTGGGCATACCGGCCTGCCGTTCTGCGCATGTGACACTTTTCTATGGAACTGTCAAATGTCAACGAACAGCTCGTTACAATATATAAACAAAAGCAAATATTAAACATATTATATAAAATCATTCACATCAAAGGTGTAGGACAATCCTGCTTCGGAATACTCTTTCAGAGACATGGAACAGATCGATATCCAGAGTAATATTGTTCAGCATAGCAGTAGCTCTTCCAACAGGCATAACCATTGGAAGGTTGGTCCTGTACATTGGAATGTCGAGTGATTATCGAGGCATTGTTCATATAGCATTCGTGCCTCCAGTACAAACATTAAATCATTTTTTTTTTCAAACAAGTTCTTGACAGACTCAGAAAGAGAATGAATTGTATCAGCTCATTCTCACTGAGGCTCACCGCGAGAATTTGCCCTCGATCTCGATCGCCCAATTTTTGGCAGTAAAAAGAGTAACCGCCCCCCCATAACCTCCGAACTCACCTGATTTGAGTCCATGTGACTTCTTTCTATTCCCGAAATTGAAAACCACCTTAAAGAACGTTATCTGAGTAACATTGAGAACATCAAAGCCACCATAATCTACGAGTTAATGCCAATGAAGATGATTGTACAAATTAGCTAAGACGCTGTGTCGCTGCCCAAAGGAACTATTTTGAAGAGGATTTTTTTTTGTAAACTAACTAACCAACCGTCACGCCATATTCCGCAGGGGTAGGCAGAGAGATGAATGCCATATTCTTCTATCTTGGCATTCCACTTTTGCTTCGGCTACATTCATACATCTTCTCATACCCGTTCTACGGTTGTTGAGGCTTTTAACAAAGCCATCCTCCAATAATTTTAGCATTTGATTATGCCATGTCTTTTGCGGACGTCTTCTATTCCTCTTATCTTTAACACTCGCCCCATATATTTTCTTAACCATAGTTTCCTCGTTCTTTATTTCTACTTCACCAAACTATCTCAGCACTCCTTCCTTTATTCTGTCTATCACACTACAACCAGCACTACGTTTACTTCTAATTTGTTCATTCCATACTTTTTGGTAAAAAATCAAATAAAATGCTTTAAAAAATCTGTCTCATTAATTTTCTAGCAGACCTTGTATTTTAAAATCGACGAAAATAAGTTGTTAAATCATTCATTAAACATGAACTTGTGGAAGAGATAATGCCAATTAGAATATGAATACTTATTATTGTATTGGAAACTTGTCTGGCGAAAGGTTAATCGAAAATTACGGATATCCGACGCCGGTTACCGAAATAATATTTGGTCATCTTTGATACTTGTTCGAGGTCATAAATTATGACTTATAATAGAAGTAAAGAACCCAATCGCGCATCCGAAGTGCCACGCGCTTTAGCCGTAGCTTCTATATATTTGGTATATTTCATGAAAAATATTGCTCAATTAGAAAAATACGATATGCAATGAGGTGCGTATCACATAAATAATTATTATTTTACTAATTAAGCATTTATGCTGTGAAAAATTGTATTCATTTACTCTAGGGTGGGGATTGAACCTGCGACCTTCAAGTCACTGATATGCTTTTTAAGTCAACTTTAGAATAAAAGAAGGAAGATTTACCTACTAGGTATCATTAAGTTTATGCAGACGATTTTTTTTTAAAATAAATAACCGAACACGGAATACATGTCGCATCAACATTCTTACTATTCTCAAAATAAACCAAAAGCCTGTGCTATGAAAAAAGGACTATCTTGTCAGTGTCCTGTAATAGGGCTCGAACTGCATTAATTTTTTGATCACCAGATCACTAAGCGAGCGCCATGACCACTACGTCAACGGGGATTCAATTTTAATTTTTTTTAAGACTGAACCATAATGATGAGTTTAATGGAAAAAATAAAAAACGAAAAAAATTAAAAATAAATATTGCTATATTTACATCATCAGTATCAAAAGAAATAACGTATCACTAATTAAGATGAACATTATCTAGTACATATTAACTGACTGTTTCTGTTGACCAAGAAAAACTATTAAGCCTACATATAATAGCGGATCTCTTGTTACCTTCAAAGATATATAGTTGAAACGAAAAATATTTATACATATAATACTTTTACGTATAAACGCATGGTCGTGTGAATGCTTTTTAATCTAGAAAACGAATGAATTTATTTATTACGGAGTATTTATTTTCCCCTCAGAATCTACGACAGCTAAGAGATAATTTTTTATAGGTTTTAAAGAATCCATTTTAATTGCGGTAAATATAACCTGTTGAAGGGACTATTGTCCCCGAAACATGTTATACAATGTGTTTTCTTGATAATTACATAAATAACTAGTTGTAACCCGTCATTGCTAAGCCCTAGTATATATTTATAGCATATTATATTTATAGCTTCACGGAGAGGTGTCCGTAGCAACATGCGTTGAACGGCCGGTTCGGGTTTGGTGGCCCGAGGTACAAGCCCCGTCTCCGGCCGTTTAATCTCGTTTTTTTTAGCCGAAAATTCGAATGAAATTACGGACGTAACACGAAGTTACGGGGACAGACAGACAGACAGACGGACGGACGGATAGACAACGAAATTATTGTGTTTGATATTACCACAAAGTTATTTTTTAGTTATTAATAAATAAGTACATATGTCTGTTAAATTCTTACACAAAATATTTTCTGAATAAATCTTAAAAATATTTTTATATACATGAAGTGATCTTGTATTTTAAAATACATAGGCAAGCAATTAAACCCGTGATCCTGTTTTCAAGTCAGTTATGTTGTTTGTTTCAAGATATCTAATTTGACAAAACAGATATGCAAATGTCAGATAATCACATGTTTAGATAAAATGTACGTAATTGTAATTAATAATAAAATCTTGAAAACATATTAAATTTGCAGTTAATTAGCGATTTGTCGTATAGTTTATTTGATTTTATTTAAATTAGTTGTAATTTCAAGAATTTTCTTGGGTTTTCACGGCCACTCAGAATATTCTGGTTTGTGTACTCTGGGGTATTATGCTGTGTTTTAAAGACCTTTCTGGCCGACGTTTCGGATCCCGTAGCAGGGTCCATCATCATCTACTTTCGACGCGGTATTGCAAGCCAATACTTAACCACAATACCAACACTCACAACAACACATCAGTCCTGATGATGGACCCTGCATCCAAAACGTCGGCCGGAAAGGTCGTAAAAACACGGTACAATATAAGATATAATAGTTGCAATTTTATTCATTTCAAAACTACAAACAAAACCACCCTTCCTCTTCTTTTTTGAGCCTGTAAATAAATTTTCCAACTTAAAAGCAATCGTACTCAGATACATAGGGCAAATGCAACATAATTTAATAACTTTTATTTTTCACCCATTGTAATCGATTCCGTGACTCGTGGTCAGTTAGCCAATACTTCGTTACTAGACCACAGGGCCTACCTTGATTGTAAAACTTTTAAGTAATTAAATATATTTTATGTGTAAAGTTTTATAAATTCATAGGCGTATAAAAAAGGCACTGTATTCATAATGTTACAAAGATTGTATTGAGTAAAATTGAAAAATGTAGAATCTATTCGGCAGAAGAAAAATTTAGGTGCTATTCCTAATCCACTCTATAAAAATAAACTTATTACATTATCAATACTTTTTTTGTTTTTATTATCAATATCATCCATATTGATAATGAAGAAAATCGATTAAATAACATGGAGATTTAATTATTATTATTATTATATATATAATAATTAAAAACATAATAAAAATTAAGATGTCTACAAATAATAATGAGTCTATAATTAATTACCAGAGGATTCTAACCTCTGTATCTTTTCCCACCCATATAGGACGCCTCTCCCCAGTCACCCACCCAGTTTAATACCTGACATTAATTGTATTATATTTTAATTAAAGAGATACATGCATTTTATAGAAACAATGGTTTGATCGAATCCCAATTATGAGTATCCACAGCATGCACTTATATTTTAAAAAAATATACATTTATATTCAAAAATAATTAGTATAATAAAAATAACAAATAAATAAAAAAGGCACTCAAAACAGAAAATTAAAGAATGTTGAACGTTAAAAATACTGTCATACAGCAGGCACAAAAAAATATATAATTGTCCATCTTTTATACTATATAATTTGTAGTTTATCCTAAAAATAGTTCGGTTAGGTTCAGTTTGTGTTACTTAAAATATAGTGGTTTAAACCAAGTGAAATTGTTTTCATTTAATTTTGCAGTGAATGACATCAAAGGAATAAATGGCTGATTAGAATAGTATTAATAAATATATTTATTATTTAAAACATAGTGTTGTCCCGATTCCTATGCACTAAAGGTAAAGTATTCATAAACAATTCCTTATAATATGTGGGGTATAAAAGCGAAGGCAGCAATATCCAAAAAATGAAAAAAATGTTTTCAACGCAGTCACTAAGGATTACTAATTTAAAATGTATTCAATTCTAGATTTTAGGCACCTATCCCTTTCAAAATTATGTTTCCTATAAGTTTATAATCTATGTTTCCTACAAAATCTCTAATTCAGCACATTTTAACTTAGTAATAGTAATCCTCGATGATGCATTAATTGTTTTTTTGATATTGCTGCCTTTGCTATTATATTCCACGTACGATTAATTCGAATTAATAAAAAATATGCCGAAAAAATCGATTGCATCTGGAAGGATCATTATTTTATTTTTAGGCTCACGTACTATTATTTTCAATCATAGAGAGTTCATTGAAAAATAATAAAAATATAATTAATTAATTAAAACTGAAGCTTGTTGAGACATGTAAAAATGATAGTCGAAATGGCTAGAAGTTCTATCAAATTAAAGATATGTAGACGATAAATAATCCCATTTTGATTTTTAAAAATTTAGACAACATATTTTCATTCATTTTCTTCTTCTTCCTATACCTGGCTCTGTTCATTCTACTGCAGTTCCTCTTTTCTCTTCCTACCTTCCCATCCTGCTCCAGTAGACTTCCACATACCTTTCTTAGTCTACTTCTAGATTGCTTTTTCTGGTAGACACAATTCATCTATCGTCATGTTTCCCGTGTTTTTTTAGTGTTGTATTACATATTAGTGTCGTGGTAGTGGTTTGGGTAAGAATTTAAATTTATGACCAAAGTCACTGTACAAAAACTTAACTGAAGCAGTATGATGTAATTCGGACTAATTTCGCAGTAATCACTCGAGTGTGGAACTTTGTACTGATCTTTTCAAATTATTTGCACGCCTTTGTTCTCACTTACTCACTTTGAATGCCCGGTAGGTACTCTCTTAATTTATCGCTGGTCGATACGCGCACTGAATCGCCCGCTTTCTGTTTCGCTGGTCCGAGTTTACCTCGCCCTTTAAATACGGAATGTCATATCGCGAACATTCGGGCATGTTCGACAGACTTCTAAATCTTTCTAGTAATTATTATCTAATTTACTGTGAAATGTCCAGAATACAGAGAAATCTTCAATTACGTGAAATTCTCGTGACAAAATATTAGATTTGTAACTCAAAGCGTGATCGTAAATGGCGCTGTACATACATAGTAAATACGTAATCTCGGTCTAGAATCGAATCGATTCGGATTAAATCGGTATCGATCGTACTGCCATCGCTCAATGAGAGTCTCCACCGTTTAGCAGCACGCAGGTGTCGTGTTCTCCCAAGTCTTCAGCAGACATCCGCGTCCGTCTTTACGTACTTCACAGTTGCCTGTACTCGCGTTGTTAAAACCTCCGGGTGTCAGCCGGACCGTCTTGCGATGGGAGGCCTGGTCACATCAATTTTTTTTATTTAATGGTGCATAAAAGCAATGATGTTTTTTATTTCTGCAGTATTTTAATTATTTATTATTATTATTTTACATTGCGCAGAGTGGGGTCGGGAGTTTTTTTTGTAATTAACAAAAACATGTATGAAATATCGTATTCAAAATCTTAAACGTTTAAATAATATCATAATGTATATAATATAATTTTTTTTTATTGATATAGAGTAAAATGAACATCGCAAAGTTACGGACGAGTGTTGCGGTTATTGTGTTTAAGATCTACGATTGCCGATTTTCACTTAATACAATGTGTGTGTGCGTGAGTATTTTAATAAATAAGTTTTTAGTTTTAGTTTAGTTTGTACTTTTATGATAAGTGTTCCACACTGACTCAATTTATTAAGTATAGTAATAGGTTCACACGTGACTTACTAACTCAATATACTGGAAAACACTCAAATATATTATTGATGTGTAAGTAAGTAGAAAAATAACAATAAAGGAGATTAATAATTTTATTATTCTAATTAGATACTGTCCCTCATGGAGTTAAAATATCATGCGTTATGGTATTTGAATATTAGGTTCATAATAATATTTTTATATTTCCAAAATATCTGAATAAAAAATATTATAGTACTACTTTTTCACAAATACACTATATATATTTTAACAAATACAAATACAATTTTTTTTCTGTCTTTATGCTTTTTTATGTTCGACATATTACTTTAGATAACTGTAACATAAGAATAAAATTACAAAGAGTAAACATTGTATTTTATTAAAAAATGTTAATTTGAATTCTTTTTAAAAAATATATAAATCGTAAAACACTTAAGATAATTTTTACCTAAATTTATCGCGTCAATATGAGTGATTATATTTTTAAATGCATATCAAAGATTTAAGTTGTTAATGATAATACATTTATATTAATGTTTCTTAATTATTAACTAGTCGTTAAAAAATAATAAAAAACATTTTCTAACGACGATTCATGAACTAAGATAGTGAAAATATGAATATCACTTTCAATTTATTTCAGTATCCAAAGTACGTATTACCAAAATATAATTTAAATCTCTCTCTAAAGCCTTTTTTTCAAAGATAACAATAATACCTTTAAAATAAATGGTCTATAGAAAACAATGTTCGAATTTTTCATTTTAATTTCGTTGTCTGGGCCTTTTTATCAAGGCGGCTCATGTACGGTGCACCTAATGCCCCTTTCTCTAAAATATCATTGGAGGGGCACTCTAGACCGCAAGGCCTTAAAAGCTTTTCATAGAGAGGGGGTCTGGTCACAAACGGTCGGTGATTCGCCGGCCTAACAACAAAAACTCCTTAAAAATATACATAAAATTACGAAAAATGTAAATATATTAATTATACCTATTTATTAAAAAAAAATGTGTTGTATGCAAATTGTGAAAATTCAATTTCGTTCAATATAAATTATTATATTTTAAGTGCGATACAATATTTAAGTAACGTGAAAGTTTATTTTATTATTTTATTAAAACAGTGAATAGCGTTAATACATATATTTTTCTGTTCCAGTTGCGACGTGCATATAAAGCATATTGATCATCTTGCTCAGGCTCAGACTTTAGTGTCAATAATAGTGCATCAGTCATTTCAATTGACAGTCAAATTCGCCAAAATGAAAACAACACTGTGGACGCTAACACTGCTCGGTAAGTCATCATTGTTAATCTGCCAAGTTACCGCTTTGACCGTTAGCTGAAAAGTTTAACTTTCGCTGCAAGATTTGTATGTAAATATGAGCTGATTGTCCCACTTAGTCCGGGGACCTTGCAATGTTGCATTAGAATGGATCTACGGTACTGTGAATCAATTAAGTACGTATTGTATATTACTTATAATAAATATTTTCCTCCTTTTTAAGATAAAGTCAACTGTTAACCATAAAAGAGAGTTAATTATACCGGTATAGCTTCTGCACTTGCAATATTTAAATTAGGAGAAGGGTTAAATTAAATATTGTATTATTTTTATTTTAATAATTGATTTTTATATTTTTTATAAAGAAAAGAAAACATTAACAAAACAGGCGTTAAGAAAAAACCTTAATAAACCAAAATACCAATATTTTAAATCTGCCTCTGATTTGATATGTCATTGACTTTCATAAAATTGGCCACAACTGTGGTAAAACTATGATGACATAAAATCGTAAATAGCAATCTTATTAAAAAAAAGTTCTTAGGTTTTCACGGCCGTTCATGGTTTGTGTGTTTTGGGGTATTTTTCCGTATTTCTACGGCCTTTTCGACTGATATTTTGGAACCCATTGCAGGGTCCATCATCAGAGCTGAAGTGTTGTTGTGACTATTGATGTGTGGTGAAGCATTGGCCTTCAAACTGCGTCGAAAGCCTTTGACACGGTATTGCAATGGGATCCGAAGCGTCGGTCAGAAAGGTCTTAGATACGCGGAAAAATACCTCAGAAAACACTCCTACTTTATCATAATATACAGAAATGAACTCATTACAAAATAGATGGTCAATTTTTCATATAATTATATGAGGAGTTTTGATATCAAAAGTTCCCGAATCCAATTTTTGCAAAATTTAAAATAACGAAAAATTCGAATATAAGCAAGCAGAACAAAAAGTTTTTTTAGTTTTAAATACAATAGTTCAAATTCATGTAAAATTATCATAAATTCATAAATTGTTTCAAAGTTACTTCAATAAGCAATTAGTCAGTAGTGTTTAAGTATTTAACCCCCACGACATATTGAAGCATGTTAGATGTTCTTGTATTATGGGGCTGTAATATTCCAAATCCTCGTTTGTTAAGTATTACTAACTAACTAGCTAATTTACCCTTACCATCACGCTGTTTCCCCGTGGGGGTAGACATAGAAGATAGAGCGCCATACTCTTCTGTCCTGACAAAAAACTCTCGCCTCATCCACATCCATACATCTTCGCATGCGAGCTCGACGGTTGTAGAGGCTTCTAACGGGAACTCTTCCATTATTTGGTTAATCTCGTCTTTCGCGGTCGCCCTCTCTTTGTGGAGCCGTCAACACTTGCATTATATATCTTTCTTACCATTCTTTTCTCATTCATTCGCTCATCATGTCCAAATCTGAGCGACTCTGTTTTAATTTTATGAATTTATGCTACGAACAGCTTTACATTAATTCCTAATATCTTCATCAAAAAAACTGAGTAAATATGAGTAACACATTGTAAAAATAAATTTTAAAACATTATTTATTGTGATGTTCTCTTTCTTTAACTTTAGGAGGAGAACCTTGTAGAAAATAAGGGATGCGGATGTACTCGATGTTCTGCTTAAATATAACTTTGGTATTGACTTGTAACAATAGAGTTCACACGAAAATATTATTACGATATTCGTGTAGCTAACAAGTTGTTACTGACGGGGTAGTTGAGTTGTAATAGTGCGCGTCAAATAGCGTATCCCTTTTTATATCCATTATCTCTCTCACTCATACTGTCTGCCTCTCTCATTCATTCCGACAGACGTTCATCCAGATACATTACATTTATTACCTGAAAACCTTTATATCAAATACAGTAAAATAAATACAATAATCTGGATTTGAGAGTATTGATTCTGATATATTATCTATTTAGTTAAATATTTTTATACAGAATGTGTGAATAAATTTTACATGAAAAATGTAACATGCTGTAAAACGAGCGCCGGCTGCTAGTGACCGATCCCCCGACCTTTGTTTCGAAGGCGGGTATCGTGACCACTCGACCACAACCACTACCGGTCGTAATTAATAGTGCGTTCTTATAATAGTCTAGGTAACGGTATTAATTAATTTGTTATTCATTTTAATTCTGTCTGGATATCAACCTGTCAAAGAGAACGTACATAATGTTAATATTACCCAACGGTTAACTAACTGTCACGAAGAATCTGGATATTTCTTAACTATTCTGGTGGGTACGTAGTTCATTAAAATAACAGCGAGTTCTATCTGGCTGCGTAAAATTGTACACTTTTCAGTAAAATATAATGACGGGCACTACTGTCATTACTGACGTTTGTTTCAAAATTATTTTTGCAACATTTTGCAATAAGATTTAACATTGCATTGCATTTTTAAGTTTAAATTTTGTCTTACAATCATTAAACCACATTTTTATTCACATAACAATAATCTTTAAATACCACAAAAATCTATATTTTAAATTGAAACCTGGAACTACAAAATAGGACAAAGTCGGTGATTTTTGTGTTAAACCTTTTTTATATCAGACATACGTGACTACATACATATTGATTTACTCTAACATATACGTATGTAAATTTTAGAATTCACAACATATTTTAATACCTATATTTATTAGTGTATTCAAAGTACACAATTACTGGACTCTGTCCGAATAGAGATTACCATTTATTAAGATAAATTATGTACATTCAAAATAATATTGCTTCATTTTCTTGTCAAAAAACAAAATAAAGAAGTCTCATTTACCAGCAGCAACATCTATATATTATTTCACAATAATGACAACATTTTCAAATTATAGATGGTGAAAGCATAATTGTTTCATATTATATATACTTTATATACGTCTTCAGAATATTCGAGGATTTTGATTGCACTTATTCACTGTTGAACACTCAGTAGGTACTCTCTAAATTTATTGTCGCTAGTCACTCGCCGCTGGTTTCTATCCCTTATCTGGTGGGGTTAGGTGCGTGTTACTCCAAACCCCCAGAATAAATGTCTATACCAGATTCCAGTGTTTAGTTAACTCAACACTTAAGATGGACGAAATCACAATTTTACTTACGTGTAATGAGGCGCTCTCGGCTTTTGTGGGACATCCATAGGGTAGACAAGATCGAAACACTTACTGAGGGTTAAATCGGTAAATAAATACAAGGTAAAGTGAAAATTATTTAGTAATGTTTGAAATAGTGCAAAATGCTAGGTTTGATACGCGTGACAAAGAGTTAATAGGTTTATTAGCGCAATCCCAGAATACCTGGAATCACTGGTGAAAGTAGGTCCGTGTTGATCCGCTCATGAAATGGGAATCGAAATGGGATCGCTTCCTTGTAATCTCTAAAAATACATAAAAAATTCTTCGTCTCGGTGGCGTTGTAACACTTATAAACATTTTTTCGCGCTTCTAGACGCTTCTCGAATCTAATAGTTTATTCTAGACCCTTGTAGTGATTCACAATTTATTGTGAAATGTCCAGAGTGCTGAGAAATCCTCTATTACGTTTAATTCCTTCTGTTTCTATAGTCTCGTGATAATGCTTAATAAGAATTAAGTGAAAGAAAGGGTAAATATACCAATATAATCTAAGGCCATTATATCAATAGGTAATGTAAAACCATAGACATTTATATGTGCAAAAATGCCACGACATTATTATATTTCTGATGTAGTGTGCGGAATTTTATTATTTTTACCCTCTCATCTATAACGTCATCATGGTTTGAATCCAAATTTATTATATTTCGATTAAAATTCTTGTAGAGATCAGAATTTCAGTACTTATCTGTCTAAGATAAATGTTTGAATATATTATTTAGTAACATCCTGCGAGCACTGTGACCCATATTCTGGAAAATACTATACTTGGCAAGAGAATGCACGGCCTACCATTCTGCAAAAAACAAATTAATATTTCCCAATATCCGCTAAGAAAACGTAAATTGCTCAGTTATCCATTTGACGTAAATAAATATATCGCAATTCAATAAATCTCAATGAATGAATGAAACCATAATTTAAGTTGTTTATATTAAAAAAAAAACAATACTCTCGCCACTGATTGAACAAAACTCTAAGGACTAATATTGGCAATGAACGGACATGAGATAATTATAGTGTTTACAAAAATAGTGACATAATAATTTTATATTGGCATTGATTGTTATTCCTATTGCCGAAGAATGTACGACACAGATAATTATTCATTTATTTATTTCTAATTAGCTATAAGCTGATAAATAAAATTAGCTAATTTAGATTTATTTATTACTCCCTTTATTTTAACTCGTGGCGTCTGCTTGACGCAAAAACTTTGGATCGATTTTTAACCCTTTTCCCGTGATCCAATCGAGCTAAAACTTTGCAAGCAGACTCGTGGCGACTATCAAGAAGATCTGTCATATTTTAGTTAAAAAAAAAAAAAAATTATAGTAAAATTTTGGATTTTTAGAAATTTTTAATGGTTTTTTCATACAATTTACTCAGTTGTATGAAAATATTTCGACGCATCTGGTAGAACCTAAACCTGATTATAGTATAATTTTGGATTTTTGGAAATTTTATATTACTCCCTTTCGTAGCGTCGCGCGACCGAAGCCCAATGCGTAGGTTAAGCGCCAAACCAGTTTCCACTAGTAAATGAGAGAGGGAGTATAATGAAACTTCGTTTTTATGGGATATTTTTTTCACTATCTTTTTTTGAAGTCGGATAAAAATATTTTAAGAAAATAGAGATGCGAACACGGAATAAGTGTGTATCAGTATTCTTACTATTTTCAAATTAAGATAAGCGCTTGTGCTATAAAAATAGGAATAACTTCCTGGTCTGGAGTGAGATTCGAACCAGCGATTTTGAATCTGGAGGCGAGAGTCGTAACCACAAGACCAACAAACTACTCAATTTGAATTTAACTTTTATGCCATTTATAAATATTATATATAGTATTTAAAGAGAAAGAAAAGAATAACTTGACATTTAACGTAGCTACAATACCGAATTAATTTTTTTCAATACATTTACAGATTTTCTGATCCTCAAGAAATATAAATCAAACTATTTTGACTTCTGCCTATGAAGTATTTAAATACAAAGTTTTTTATTTTTCCATTATTCGTTTGAACTTGATTAATGAAATTCAAAATTTAATTGACTAATTAACCCGTACAGAAAAATTGAATTAACTTTTGGCCTTGGAACTGGCTGATCACTTAATTACACGTAACGAGCGATTGTTTGTATAACATTTATTTAGTATTCATTTTTGCATACTCTCAGGATATTTTTTCTAATGTCGCAAATTTGTATACTTGCAACACAAAATATTATAATTTTATAGCACTATTAAAAACCTATTTCTTGATCTAAGTAGGTAGATGTGGCCCGGTACTTTTGAATTAAATAAAAACGTTCGACAAAATATGTGTACATTTATTTATTTCCGAATGACAACGAGATAACAATAAATAAATAAAATTGTAAATTAAAAACTTCAAATCATATATTAGACAAAATGTTGCTGATGTAATATAATTTGATATATCATTCAAAATGTATGATGTTGCTCTAACTATATTTATTATGAAATAAATACTGGCCGTACACCCGTGAAAAATCACGAAACATGAAATAGTTCGCGTCTTTGCTAATATCTAGTATATTATATAGTAAATTTTTAACGGTTCACGGAGAGGCGGCGGTAGCAACGTGCGTTGAGCGGTAGGTTCGGGTTTGCTGGCCCGGGGCCGGGGTTCAAGCCCTATCTCCGGGCGATTAATTTGTTTTTTAGCCATTTGCGACTGCTGTAAGACTTGCTCAACTTTTTCTTCAAATAAAATATGCCACGACACTAAAAATACAAATGTAAGATAACAGATTATGGTAATGCTCAACGTGGCTCAAATAATGAATTAAGGAAAAAATAGTCGAAACGTTGTCAAAATATTTGAGAAATGTAAAGATTAAGATCATTTTTGAACAAAATACAGAGAACATATCATAGGATCACAAAGTACCTACTGCATCAGATATCTTTAAAAGAAAAAAATACAAAATATTCTCTTTGATTCTTTTTAGGACGTTTTACAACTTTACGAGATTTTTTTTCAGAACAAAAATCGTGAATCATTTTCACAATAAATAATAACTGTAATTATCATAGTAATTAGTTATTCAATTTCAAAAGTAATATAATAATAGTAGCCTTTATTCAGACATTAACATTTAAGATTTGCTTGTGACAAGTTAGAGTGTCACACCATGGCAGTTCCGTCTGTATGCCTATTGGCAAAGACCACCTCCAATTGCCTCCATTCCTCCCTATCTTTTGCTATTCTGGTCCCAAGCGCGGATCCAGGGGGGGGGTCTCGGGGGTCATGACCCCCCCCTGGGCTGGGTCCAGGACCTAGGTGGACCACTGATTAAAATACTCATACTCACATTCAGTCACTTACTAACTTTTTTATTTTTCAGGTACTACTGTATTTTTAATCAGAATACTGCAATCGAACTCGATTGATTTAAAAAAAGGTGCGGACGCTATTAATGATACTTTAAGTGTTCTACAAAATAAAAGAGAAAATGCAGACGTAATTTACCGACAGCTTGTTGAAGAGGCTAAAGAAGTAGCTGAGCAGCTAGATGTAGAAATTAAATGTCCCAGAATAGTGTCAAGACAAATACATAGGGCCAATAACCAACCTACTCAATCTGCTGAACAGTATTTACGCAGAGTCATATATACATTAGGCTGTCCCGATAATTTTTTTTTGACTTATCTTAACACAGGACCTCTCAAAACTTGCATAATTGAGCGTAGATTACCAAAATAATTTTAAAAATAAAATAAAACTATGTCTTTAGGATTCTACCGATCTACAAAGTTTTGAAAAATTGTCATTTTATGGTGATATTTCGCTATCCTCAATTTGGCTCCTGAACTAAATACAAAAAAATATTTACTTTTTATTCTGTTTAGGTGTAAATCATACATGACGTTTCGATTTGCATGCAACAACACGTTACCAGCAACTTCGAATTTGTTAGGTTTCAACCTGCAAATACCCTCAAGTTTGAACTTGTTTTGAGGACTTTCTTGACTTAACTCGCGAGTGTTTTCTTCGTAGCCAAAATAATTTTTATGGCATAAAAGTACCATGGCGATTATTACAGTAGTAAAAGCGGATTTTGTGATTTTTAAATAAGAAGTTCGAGGTGTAGTCAGACTACTTATGCTATGTTCGGACCATACAAAGAACTTGACAATCAGCAGCTACCAACTGTAAGGGACGTCATTTAATTTATTTTATTTGTCAAGAACGACCTTAAATTCACGTATAATTGAAAAGATCCATCCAAATCAGATATATATGTGATTGTTTCCGAGGAGATCAACAATATTTCGACCAAAACTTCGATTCCAGTTGCAACTAAGGAAGGAGTTATTTAATTAGTGAAATCCAATTTCGAAAAGTATCTCAATTTGAAAATACCATTGAAAATACCCCAAAAACAAACGAAATGATAGTTTTGAAAATAAACTGAAATGTTTTTTAGTTATCTGAGAAACTTTTTGACGTTTCCGCTTGTAAATGCACTTCATTTGAATCTTGTTCGTGTCTAAAACCTAAGAAAGTTTACATCAATGAGAGAAGTTTTTGTTGGATCAAATAAATGATAGGAAAATGGTTATAAGCGGTTTTGATAAGAAAGAAACGGCTAGATTAATTAAACGACAGCAGAGATAAATTTTACTCAAGAAACCGATTCTGTCTCAGCAAATTGTGATGAAGATTCAGTGCGTGAATCTTCCCCAGAAACGTATCCGATACCAGAGGCATCCCCGACAAACTCGCCCTCGACAGAGACATCATTGCCTTTGCCGACAGTTGCTAAAATCTGTGATAGATACGGTTTATCTACGCAATCTGCTGCTGCTGTTGCTTCTGCGTTTTTAACTGACGTCGGCTTGGTTTCTACCGAAGATTTAACTCTGGTTATTGTATCAAAAGCCCGGAAGCTTCAAAAGAAGGTGGGTATTGTTATAAAAAGCATTTACTTTGATGGACGAAAAGACCATTGCAAAGAAGTTTTAGAAGACCACATCTCAATTTTAGCACGGCCTAGATAAATTTATTTGGGACACACAATACCGAAAGACGTGGCACTGCAAAGGGAATTCTCACTTCGATCACAACATTAGTAGAGGGTCGAGGTTGTAATTAAGATGACGTGATTTGCGTTGAATGTGACGGAACTGCAACTAACACCGATTGCAAGGGTGGCGTGATTCAATATTTAGAGGAGTATTTGCAGAGACCGTTACAATGGTGTGTTTGTATGCTTCATGTCAATGAGTTACCCCTTCGTCATTTATTCTTGACCTTAGATGGTTGCACTTTAGGTCCTAGAGAATATAGCAGACGCCTCACAAAGTGTAACTGACGTTACTTCTAGAGATGGCTTTATTAGAACCAGGATGCAACCTCGAGCAGAAATGCCAAATTTTGGACACAGAAGTAAGTTTCAATTTTTAGTTTTTGTCATTGATTATAATCGTTTATTTTATTTTCTTGTGCTTTGTTTCATTAATTTCAATACTAAAATACCTTTTAAACATGATTTTTTATTATTTTATGCAAACGGTTTAACTCTATAAAAACGTAAAATTTACAAAACTTCAAAACTCGGTAGAGCCTTCAAGATGACAAACAATTCTATTTTTTGTTACCTTTTTCGCAATTTGTCTAAAATTACGCAAATTTTGATACCTTTTGTGATTGTGTAGCTCAAATTTTTTTTTTCTCATACATGGACATACATACATCCCTCTTCTGGATTCAATAATAAGTGAGCTACAGGACCGTCTGTCTCTTAAAATACTTAATTTGTTTCAACTAAGTGTTTTCATGCCAAAAAGCGAATACAGTAATCAAGACATTGAAACTGTGAAACAACTAGCAACCGATTATACATTGTTACTAGATAATACTCCAGTTTCTGTCGTTGTAAACGAATATCAGCTGTGGATGGTGAAGAGGCAGCGGAGTCAGGTGATACCGCAGTCGATTTCCGACCTTTTTTTTAAATTGCGATATTGAGATTTTGAAAGTACCTTTCCCTCAGGCCTAAAAACTCCAAAGTCAATGTCAGAACTTAAAATGTGGTTAATAGAAAACGATATTAGTTATTTATGAACTATATTAAGTGTTTTATTATGATAATGACTTTGAGTAATTAGTGATGTTTATATATATATATATATATTTCTCTTTCTTTTTCCTTAATTTGTGCTATATATATTTTTAATTTGCTATTTTCTTTATTTATTGCTCTTTTCTTAATTTGCTTAAAATTTTTACTGAAATTTGTACTGAAAATTTCTTTTATGTTGTTTTTTGTGTAACTTACAATTGTAAAAATGAACCTACAGACAAACGACTTTTTAGTCGTTTTGTGGGACTAAATATTATAAAATGTAAAGAAAATAATTATAAAAAAAAAAATATGTATCATAATATAAGAAAATTTTTATGTATTATGGCTACACTACCTGTTAGTGTAGCGACAGCGGAAAGATCTTTCTCTACGTTGCGAAGAATCAAATCGTGGCTAAGAGGTTCAATGGTTGAAGAACCTCTAACCGGACTAGCACTTCTCCACGTCGATAAAAACGTACCCATTGGAGTAGATGAAGTGATAACGCGTTTCGGGAGAAGACGTAAAAGAAAAATTGATTTTGTTATTTAAATATAGGTTGGTATTTTTAAGTACAGTAGGTACTTACATTTATTAATAAAATACCTACGTTTTACTTGTAAGTATCTATTATTATCAAAATTAATTTATAACTTCTTGTGACTTGACCACGACTATGTGACCCCCCCCTGGCGCCAAAGCTGGATCCGCCCTTGTCTGGTCCACGCGCCACCTGCTGTAGCCTTGATCTCATCCACCCATCTTCTTGACGGCCTGCCTCGTTTCCTTTTCTTGTCTCTTATGAACCAATACATTATTGTTTTTGACCATTTCTTTCTTTCCCTGATTATATGTCCAGTCCATTTCCATTTAAGCCTTCTGATGGATACTTTAACATTCTTCGTTTTTGTTTGTTCTTTGATTATTGAATTTCTTATTCTATCTGCATTTTGGCAAGATTCTAAAGCTAGGAAGCTAGAATTTCAAAAATACCAAAAATATCAATTATTAAATGATCTTATAATTCATCTATTTCTAACACGTATGACATAATCTTAGAAAACATTCCTTGAATTTCTAATATATTCTGACAAACCTTTCTACCAAGGCTTCAATAAATCTTTTAATATCTTGACCTCGATTAGATATTTTATTAAGCAATATTATCGATCTTTTTGTACTTATAAAGTGACTGGTTACGTTGAGATCGATGTTCTCCGCCTTGTCTTGTTCCTAATCGAGCATTTCTCTCATTGCTTTCCCTTTCAAGTTCCTGCTTAGCAAACATGATCAGATAAAAATTCTGTTCAACCAGCGCCCACAATATTATTTACGTTTATTATGTGTTATTATTATATGCGATTATTATGTGATATTTTAACCACAAAAAAAATCCAGTAATAAGTAATTAATTAAGATAAAATATAGAATTCTCACAGAGACGAAGCTTTGTATATGGGAAACGTGTAAATACGTCTTTATAGGATGGCCACAGGGCTTATGACCTTTATGAGCTGGCTTAAGTGATCACTTTACGCAGTGCAATGTTCGCCAATTTCATCGTAAGAACAATACACATCATCAAATTTTTTAAGGTTATACATATGTTTTGTTATCGGTTTTATTTTAAAAATTTGACGAGACTATGCTAGAGATATCTGTGGTCCATTTCATGATACACAGACTTTGCTACTGGTAATGTTACTTTTTTGTTAAAAAGTAGAATATTAAACGATATTCTTTTATATACATATACCTATATGACGGTCTACATACCTATACACTAGAATACGCTTGAAAATTATTATTTTAATTTTTGCAGCTACTTTTATAGACAAGTTTATATTTTTAACAATATTTTTATATGTATGTTCTGTGAACACAATTACTGGATTTTGTCAACAGAGGGATAAACATTAATAAGATACATTATAAAAAGTATTTATGGGACAATTCTGAACGTAAGAATCATAAATAAAAAATGAAATAATATTAATATCGTTGATATGCTTACGTACACTATTATTATTTTTTTTTAAATCATATTTTATTGTATTTACCTACAAAGTTTGACTAAAAATAATCTGAATTTGGTTATAGTCTAATTCTATCCTAGATAAGTCTTGATATTGGGAGTCATGTTGTTGCTAATTTTATTGTTGGCTGATGAAAAGGTTACAAATATTTGGCGTTCTTTGCGATTTTTTTATTTATGGAAAAAATTAAATAAAATTTTCAAAATTTCTGGACAACAAAACTGTTGTGGTGGCTCAGCGTCCACATTCACCGGTCATGGTATATGCGAATTGTTCCTATTTCCGATGATAAAAAATAGATGAAATATTGCCAATAAAGAGATGATACACACAAAATCGCTGAAGGATCTAATTGCCATACTGAAAATTGCATTATGAGGGGTGAAGTGAAGGGGATATAATTAATATTAAAGAATGATTAAAAATATATTTTTTGAGAAAAACGAAAAAAGTGTATTTTTTGTCTAAATCTTTTTGAACCTCGTAAATGTATTTAAATAAATCAATTTATAATTTTCGTTATAAATGATCAAGCGATAAATCAAAATTTCACCAATTTTAGGTTATCTTATTTAATTAGCAATTCATATTTTTTTTTTGTAAAATACGATCATTCAAGATTAATCACAAGGGAAAAGTGGCCTCTATAAATTATTCATTTATGTATTCCGTTTCACTGAGAAATTACTTAACCGATGAATATAAAAACTATGCCGGCTGTTCTCCAGCATTGTTAATAAACACATTCAAGCCCGGTAGCTCCTAAAATATTTTCTTAAAAAATGCATTTAAATTTCTATTACCTATCATTTTCGTGCCGTATATTATACTAGCTGTGCCCGCGCGGCTTCGCCCGCGTACATTTTTAGAACACTGTTTGGATCGTCATAGAACTTTCGCGAACCTTCTAGAACATTCTCCTTCCAGAACTTTCAAGAAATTCGAATGTACAGGAACCTTCTAGACACACCGACACATTCCGCCACTCAGTTTAGAACCTTATAGAACTTTCGGGAATTTTCTAGAACGTTCTCCTTCCGGAATTTTCTAAAGCGGATTTTTCTGGAACCTTCTAGACTTACCGACACAGTCGGCGGGCCCATTCTGGATCAATCTGAAGTATTTGCAGCCTTCCCATAACAAAACAATGTGCTAGAATGCACATTTTCGTCACCCACTCCCACCCACGCTAAGCCACCCCCACCAAACTCGCACATTTTCAATGGGACACCAAGGGCTATCCACCACCGTAACCACCAGGGCGCGGTAGTATTTGGTTGTGAAGAAAACTTGGCGGATAGGGAAACACGGGTTTCTTTATATATATATATATATATATATATATTGATTACTTGCGTCTGCAGTAAACATTTTGCTTCTCTCATTCGAGACAAGGATCCCACCCACGCCTGGTCAGTGCAGATTAATTTGTCTCTGTCTTTTTTTTGGTATTGTGGTAGATATCTTTTACTATCTACAGTTCCAATATTTTCTCACACAGCATCTGCAACTACTTTTTACCAACTAATCTGGGGTCTCCTTCGAGTCAATTATCATAAACTACGGGAATCGTCAATTTCGATTAACATTTCTTGACATTTTGAGAATGAATTTATGTCAGCTATTTCTTGATTTTTCGAAATGCAGCATTAACATTACTACAAAATTTTTTTGAACCCTGAGTGGGTACTTTATTTTAGACGTTTTCTTGGATGGAATCTTGTTCTGTAACCATATCCATACAAGCTAATGTTTTTTTTTTAAATAGAAATGCGAACACGGAATATGTGTCATATCAATATTCTTACTATTTTCAAACTAAGTTAAACGCTTGTGCTAAGAAAATAGGACTAACTTGCTGGTCTGGAGTGAGGTTTGAACCCGCGGCCCGCTGCGAAAATCCTTACCACAGGACCAACAAGCTACTTCAACAACTAAGTTTTATCACATATTTACAAATACACATAACGAATTATAAGTATTTGGTAGGTCTGATGATTTGTCATATTTCCCATCACGAGTCTTTTGTATTAACACTATGGTAATAAATCATGGAACTCCTACTACTAAATAATATAAGTAGTTTGTTATATTGTTATATATTGTTATATAATAATAATAATAATAATAATAATATAAGTAGTTTGTTATATTGTTATATATTGTTTTGCAAGATTCCTGTAATAATAAAAAATAATAAATCAATAATATAAAATAAAAAGCATTAAAAAAACAATCAAATATAATAATTTCATTGACTGTCCATCTATCCGTTCGTCTATCTGCCGTCTGTCTGTTTGTCCATCCATAACTTCGCGTAACGTCCGTATATTTCGTTCGAATTCACGGCTAAAAAAACAAATTAAGCCGCCGGAAATGGGACTTGAACCCCGGGCCGGCAAACCCGAACCGGCCGGAATGATGCTACCGCCGCCTCTTCGTGGACCGCCATAAAGATACTATAAATATATACTAGGGCTTAACAAAAACGCGAACCAATGTTGTCATTTTTGATGGGTTACAGCTAGTAAAATATTAAAAGACTAATAATACTACTGTTGGATTGGACTGTTTTACATCAAGCAAATAACATAATTTGATACCATGGTGTATTTATTACTCAATGTTATAAGCATAACCTTGTATTACTATAAACTTGGCAACGGATTATGGGTACCGGCAAACCAGCAATTTATATTTGTGATAATCTCCTCAGATAGATAATTCCCGACATGAGCCGTAAAGTCGAGCGATTGTGAGGAACGCCTGTCGTGAAGTAAAATATAATAATACTCAGAATTGAGGTTTTTAGATCAGGGATATGAGGCTATCTTTATTGTATACTTATACTTCTTTACTATTATTATTTGTTACTATTACATAACTTTCAAATGAAAATAACTGCCACAGAACAGGTTTTACCTAGTGCGGCAGTTATTAGTAACTTATATTAACAAATGTAAAATAAACAAATAAATAAAAATAAAATATTAATCTATGAGAAAATATAATGTTCATCTAAAGGTTCTAAATTAAACTTTAAAGTTTAATATTAATAAAAATAAATCAAAGTCAAATGTATCATATTATCATTGATGAATCCTATATCATTTGTTAATTTCTCAAGAAACAAAAAACATTTTCAAATATTTTTTACAATCATATTATTCGTCCGAAAACAGCAATCTAAGCGTTTGCAAATTAAGTTAAATTATAATTTTGATAAAAATAACTTTATGTTAGCCCCTTTTTACTTACAGTTTGCGTATTCAAATAGGTTGTAGGTACTTGATTCGAAATTCTGAGAAAAGTGTAAATGAAATATTTTTGCATAATATTAATATTTTTTCTTTTTTATCGTGTGCTTATACCGAAGACCGTGGTCCCCTGATATGTCTGAAGCTAAATATCTTAATACAAGCTGAATATTCTGCAACATTTAATTTACCTGGTGGTCAGCTCTTTCGTGTCAAATCCTTTCATCATCCCTTCCACGCTCATGCATTCCACACGGCCAAACCATCTCAGCGATCCTTTCTTTATTCTTTATATTAAATTCTTTTAAAATTCATATTATTTCTTATTCTACGAATGCTCATGAAAAAAGATTTAAATTAAAAATTAATAAATATTGTGTTGTCTTTCTACCTCAAAGTGTTACGCACTTGAGTGGCGATATTGACCTGAAGCGTATTGCGTATTTCAAGTTCAATACCTCTGTTTAAATTCCGCGTTCGCAGTGCAAAGAATCCGGTCAGATAAAATAGCGAACGCATCTTGAAACAAGTAATTCTAGGATTTAGAAATTAAATACAAATGCGACAAGAAATATATGCGGCTTGATATGCGGAAAGCGTCGAGCATCAATCACACCTACCGGCCATGGGCTGAATGAATATGGAAGATTCTAGTTCAACTTTCTCAACTATGAGCTGCTTATTCCAACGGCTCCATACTAATGAATGGAAAACAAACTGTGATTTAATTGAATAACGGTCATTAAACGTTGTCAAAAATTTTCTTACAGATCCGTTATTTTAACTTTCTTAAAACTATTCCGAGTTTATTATAGAAAGCGAAATTCTGTAAAAACTTTCTTATAAATAAGTGTACGTCATTGTTTGGATACAATAAAAATACAGTAATAATTAACAGGATGTTAGAAAGATGTAGAGTAAAGAGGAACTCACCATATACCCAGGGTCGTTTTTTGAACAATAGCTCCTATATCGGTCCTACACTTTCACCACCCAATTTGGCATTTTTTTATGCTAAAGTGGTCATCCTCCCTACACCACTTAAACTCATATGAGTGTAAAGATGTGCAGAAAAAAATCTATCGCATAATATTTTTTGCTACCAAGATAAACCGACCCAAAAAATACCGGTGCTTTTTCCAGTTGGGGAAATCCGTTATTATCCACGATGTGTTAAGATTTTACGTTAATGACATATTATGCTGATCTATTCTGAAAAAAATAATTTTGTTATTTAGTGATCGTTACTCCAATACTCATAAATAGGTTAAGAAATCAGGCGAATTTCAATATTTCTATCATTGTGGTGAAAATATTGGCTATAATTTAATATCTGAACTCTTTGGATGAAGAAATAAGTAGATGTGTGTGAAACAAACCAATATCTACCAACTTTTAAAATAACGTTCGTTTATTATGTAGGTAATATTCATGATAAACTTATATTTCAGACAAAATTCAAGATTGCAAATATCGTTTCGACATCAAATAAACAGATCTTTTATAAATAAACACTATAAATATAATTAGTAAAAATTTGTTTTCACCACTTTTGTATTGAAAAATATCAACATGTTTCAGCGCCCATGGCCTCTTCGTCAGGATACAATTATATATTTACAAATTAAATTCAAAAATCGACAATCAAAATTATATAAAAAAATTCAATAAAAAAAGTTATATATAGAAATTAAGTACCTACATAACATGAAAATAAATTTAAAAGATTACTGTTTATAAATATTTAAAAATAAACACCCAGATATTGTAATGTTAGGAAATTTCAATCCATTTATTTGTAAAAAGTATGGATGTACTTATTTTAATTAAAAATGATTTATGTGCCATAGCTGCACAAATTTTGGGTGTTAAAAGTGATATTGCACCATCGTTCATGTAAAAATAAAAATACAGGAGGCAATTTCTACTTCCTATCTTGGGTTTATAATGATATGTATTTATAAATCCCTTATACTTCACATTCCTTCAATCAACATATCACACTAATAAGACCGTGTAGATTTGGGAACACTTTCCCCTAAAATTGCGAAACTCGTAAATATAAATTAATCGTAAAAACGTTCCGTCTACTTTTGAGTGTTGGGATAGAAATCATCAATGGATTCTCGTAAGTCTATATTTTGACTATTTTTGAGTGTCATGGTAACAATTATCAGATAACAATATTGTTATTTTCAGAATAAGTCAAAATGAAATTAAGACTAATTTTTCAACATTATAATTATTTATTTAATCTAATGTATTTTAAATATCATGAAATTATGATCTAAAATTACAACTTCACTAGAAAATGTACTTTCATTAAAATATATATGGAACTGGTGTCTGGTTTAGATCACATTTGTGGATGTCGTGACGATGGAGGTCGTGACGTGGAGACGTGGATGTCCTCCTTAAGAAAACCTAAAATTTTTGATCTAACCATACTTGGTGGTTGACCATTTCTTTGTTTACCAATTACCATTATATTACCAATTATATTGACCAATTAAGTTTAAGACAAATTTAAGACTTCTTCATTGTCAATTATGCGATTAACACAGCATTAAACTATAATATAAATTGAAAATTCATAAAAAAAGTTAACACTCGAAAAATATATATAATGCTGACGCATTCCTTTCACTCTATTTTTGCATTTTGCTAGTTTAATATTTTAATGTAAGTAAAAGAAATGGATTA
The DNA here is from genome assembly GCA_016648135.1 of Agrypnia vestita. Classification (NCBI taxonomy): domain Eukaryota; kingdom Metazoa; phylum Arthropoda; class Insecta; order Trichoptera; family Phryganeidae; genus Agrypnia; species Agrypnia vestita. Next base: position 54,117 of record JADDOH010007903.1, on the reverse strand, counting down.
TGCAATTAATGTTTTATTTTAAATAATCATTTCCGATTATAATTGATCTGGCGAAATGATGAGTGGTTCGTTGCGATAAATAGAAAAATAAGAAATAAATTCTCTTCTTTTCTTTTTTTCTTCCGTTTTCCGCTATTCATTCAATAAAACCGTAACGAGAGTTAAATTTAATTTTATTTCAACGTATTTTAGTTTGAGATTGAAGTTCACCATCTTGTTATATAAATTCTACCGGTAAACGTATCGGGTGAGTCAACTCTCGTAAACCTGAATTAACACGTCCGCTAGATACGAGTATCTGTGAAACAAGAAATCAACGACCACAGCGAAAGTGATTATTTGTAATTCTTTTTTAACGTAGTGACATTCGTTGCACATAATTGACAGTTTAAAGTAAAAGTGTCGGAAAAGGCTGGTTTTTAAAAAAAAGTTTATAAGAATCGTTTGTCATAAATCAAAACCCGGTAAACCCCTGTGTACACGGAAGCCTAAGAGAGCCTAAGAGCGCAGAACCAGGGAAGTGGATATCATGGATCACGAAGTTAAATTGGTAAAGGACAGGGCACATTGCAAGAGAGTATGGACTCACAAGATGAATTCCTAGAGTTCTGAAATGGAGACCTTGGGAGAATAAGAGAGGTGTCGCAAGACTTCTAAAGAGAGGATATAGCCGCTTTGAGGGAGAGGAAATGACCATAAAAATCAAATGACAGAGAAGGATGGAAGAGTGTGGAAAAGGCCTTTATCCAAGTCGAGAGATGAAGGCTGAAGAGGAAGAAGAAAATTACACAGAATGCGTGATACATTCATATTCTAACAATTGAACATTTGCACTTTTTTTAATTAATTGCATAAAAGATTGCTCTATTTACTATGCAAGTTGTAACTTTGAGTGAGTATCTATATGGAGGTGATCCTCTGCTTGATGCTTTCACGCTATCATTAAATACTTTATTAGACCAATAGCACATTTTTTCTTTTATCCTTATTGTGTTACTTTCGAACTGTCACCTTAAGGTCAATTTCCTTGCAAATTATAACATGGCATCATCTAATAAGTGCACACAATATTCCTTTATGGATAATAACAAAAGAGAGATGGCGGATCGATGCCTTTGAGTTGTGGAAACGCATATTGCGTATACCGTGGACAGCGAGACTCAAACTCAAAATCAAGGAGAAATTCTCATCCACTTTTTTGAGTCGAATCCTCCAATGTTTCAGACATCTTGCCAGAACAAAAGATAGCTTGGAGAAGGTTGGTGCAGTAGATCGCGTCGAAGTTCGAAAAGGAAGAGGAAACTCGTTGACCGACCAAATGGAAAATACTACACGCATTTCGCTGCTGACAGCGCTTAGATGCCGGGGAAGATGGATGAGAATAGTCCGTAAGGCGGGAGGTCATGATCAGGATCCTCAGTCATGACCGATTAAGATGGATGGCTCATTCTGCCATGTGTACATGATCTTTCTGACCAGAGTTTCGACTTCATTGATGATGGGCCCTGTAAGGTCATCCGACAGGTTAGCCAAAATTATCATTTGAAGGTACATGGCTGAATAGCAATAAGAAATTTTAACACAAAAACAGTAAATACGTTTTATATGACAATTTGATACCGCAGAATAATAAAGGAATAGTAAGATAAGAGTGCACTTTTCAGTGCGTGTAAGAATCGACATTTAGTGCGTCGAATATCATTTTATTTACAATAAAACTAAATAAGTATAAATTTTAAGATAAATATATAGGAAACGTGCATGCTTTATACAGGTTGTAAGCCCTGGGCCACTCTATAAAGACCCGTATAGATATCTTAATCTCTGTGAGACTTCTGTAATTTATCTTAATTAATAAAATATCCATATTGATAGAATCCAGTAATTGTACTCTCAGAACATATATATAAAAAATTGTCAAAAAATTTTTCCAAATATACTTTCTTGACGAATCTTTCTGTATTGGCTACTTTTTGTTAAAAATATACATTTCCAATAAAACTGCATTTCCGTTAACATTTATTTGAGTAGGTTTCTTATTGAAAAGTACTCTGGCTTTCGATAATTCAATAATTGCACCGCAAAACGGAACACGCCTACGTTTTGTTCGTGCATGAACTATTTAATAGTCGTTAATTATAAATGTAATGTTCCGGTATTTTGTGCGGTTATTGACTGGAAATGTACATCAAATGAAATTGAAATCATACACGCACACAGCCGACATAAAAGTGATAAAGAAATTTTACCAAATTATGCACCGCGCTAACAGTACTTTCCCATTCACCATTATCATGATTGAATCGTTTTATAAAGAAACTAATTGATGTATAAAGAAGTACAAACGTGATGTTTTAGTAATATTATGGAAAATTCAACAATATAAGACATGTTTATACAGCGTCGTTACATCACGGAGAGGCGACCATAGCAATATGCGTACAGCGGCCGGTTCGGGTTTGCTGGCCATGAATTCGAATGAAATTACGGACGTCACACGAAGTTAAGGGGATGGACGGACGGACGAACGGATGTAATTGTTTGATTAGATTAATTTTTAAAAATTATTATGACTACAACGAGATATCATCAACCTGCGTTTAATTTTTCATGAATCAGACCCAGTTTAAAAGGGAAATTTTAGTAAACATAGTTAACCCTACAATACTAACCTTCGTTGAATCGAATACCAAAACCCTCATGATATCGATTACAACATGTCCGATGACGTCAAATAGTCATAGTAGATTTTTCATAAAAAATATATATCATATTACATGTCCCCGAAGAATATGCATTTTAATATTAATGATTTTATTTTGATGCAAAAAACAAATTTTGATAAATTGCTTTTGGCCGGTTGTATCAATTGGTTTAAAGTAATCGTCCGTTTAAAAAACAGATTTTTGCAATTTCACTCAAACAATTCGTTTTCGTAAAAATCGATGTTTTAAATATTTTTTATTATCTATAGACTAAGTTGATACCACCGGCCGTTAGAATTTCAGTTTTTACTTCTTAAAAATTAAAGTTAGCTCAAATTCTGTAATGGTAATTGAAAGTTTCGAATTCTCGTTAATGATTTTACATACCTACATATTATTCAATTAAAATTTGTTTCTTTATATTTTTCTTGGGATTATTATTATTTATTTTTTAATTTGTTTGATGTTCAGAATAATCGTAACATAAACTACAAATATGTTTATACAAAGAAAAATTCCTGTACCAAAACGAGACTGTTTAAAATATAATGACAACGTAAAAAATGCTTCGTAATTTTATGTCTATGTCAATGAAAATTTTATTTCATATTTTATTTTAAAAAGAGTAGCTTGTAGGTCTTGTGGTTAGGAATTTCGCCTCGTGATCCAAAGGTCGTGGGTTCGAACCTCACTCCAGATCAGCAAGTTAGTCCTATTTGTGAGAATATTGATGTGACACGTATTCCGTGTTCGCATCTCTATAAAAAAAAATTATTGCTCTAATAGGCCCAGAAAAAATGGATTATTGTAGGGAAACACATCACAATAAATTCATAGATATGATATGTCTCTTAATTATACCCTCCCCGGTAATAGAACCCGGAACTTTTGAAGATTTATTCTAATAGCTATAAATTCTTGTGATGTAGTTTCCTGTGTACATACAATCATATTTTTACCATCGCCATTTGAAATAACGATGCAATGAAATTAATTATTTATTATGTTAAAAACATACATTATAAATTTAATTAAATATTCAACCACGAATTCAATTATTTCTGTGGTAAGAGAGAACAAACCGCTAATACTAATATATTAATTCTAAGCGAAACCATCACTGGATTCCACCTTGGTTGAAATTCTAATAATTCTGTAATAATATACAACATCAAAAATCCGAAACGATAAAGCTTCCCAAATTTAATGGAGTAAAATGTGTTTTCTACAGAGCAATTTTCAAAGTTTCTATTCCCTACTTGATGTATAATTAGTCGCTATAGAAACGGTATTCTCACGGTTTTCAATTGCTAAGATAGATTACATATTGCGAAATAATATGCTGAATGGATATAGAAAATGTCAAATTTACAATACAATATTGCCTTTGTTGTATAAAAAATTAAAAAATCTACAAATTGTGAAGTAAAAATGTAGGTATATTCAATGAAATTCATTAAATATAAAATAAAAAATAAAAAAATGTACGTGATAAATACTTATGTTTTCAAATCTTCATATAAAAATATAGTTTTTGCAGAGACCTGCCACAAATATCGATTCAAATAAATTAAATCAATCATTATCATACCATTTATAGGTATTCTTTTTGAAACTATAACCGTATATTATACAATAAAAAACACCCAAAAAACTATTTTCAATACAACGTATGTCATTTATTTCTTTTCATTAATAATATTCTAAGGTTCCATAATAATTATTATTATTCACTGTTGTTTGAATTTGATTTTTCAATTTTATAAGAAAATAAGAAAATATTATAAAGAAAAAATGGAATTAATAATAAATAACAAAGATTTATAGTGATTAAGTGAGGCAATGTTTTTTAATTTTTATGATCATTAATTTGTCTGTTGCACTTTCTTTATATATATACATATATATATTATATAATATATATATAATATATATATATATATATATATATATATAATATATATGTTATTGTGTTACTTAGAAATAAGTTAATAAAAAAAAAACTATTGAAAGGCCGTTTTCGCGGATTACTTATAGTGAAAACCTATAATTGGCTGTTTGTTTTCCGAATAAAAATACATAAAAAAAATTTAAAATTAGTAGGTTTTAAAAAAAAATGTTGCAAATCATCAAATTTTTTATTTAAAAAACATTGAAAAATAGGATTTATGGAAATACCATGTGGCCACTACCAAGAAAATGCCACCAAAATAGAAACACTTTCCATGGCCACTGACCTAAGCTAACCTAACAATAGCAATTTCTTTCTGCTTGTAAGCAGAATTTCAAAAACTCATCTTCAATATATATCTTTCACATAATCATAAAATACAATTATATTTTAGTTGAACGTTTAAGGTCTTATACATATTATATCATCAACAATGAAGAATCCATTTTAATATTTTCTAGCATTTTAGTTTTTATACAGGAAGGGGTGACGATACATATCAACATTTTAATCTCGTCATTTCTCAAGTAGTATGGGCACGATTTCTAAAAATATTTGCTTGAATCCAATGAATTTAATATGATATTTTCAATAAAAATACTGAGAATGATACATAATTTTGCTTGTGTGGCTATTTTACTTGCCACAGATTTTGATGAAACACATAAAAATGGATTTGGAAAATGAAAAAAAGTGTATTTAAAATATACCACCTGTGCATGCGCCTTAGTAGAATCGATATGGGAGCTTTCACTCATAAAACGGACCTTGGAATGCAGTGATTGTCCATTCACTATGCATGAGCATTAAAAGGAATTTGATTGTACGGCATAAAAAATATTTAAAAAAAAACAATATATTTATTATGGCACAGGATTTTAATAAACACTTTAAAAATGTACTTGAAAAATGAAATAATTTATTTAAACATATAACAACCTGCACGAGACTATTAAAAAGAAATGTATTATTACGTATAAAAAAAAATTATTTTCGAGAAGTCAATTTATTTCATAAATAACGAGCAGCCCTGAATTCATGTCATTAAAAGATGTCGGTTGCTGTGACAGATTTCATGCGATAATTTTTAAAATGACCGGCGGAAACAACGATCATGAGCTACTTTTGACAAATTAGAATCATCTGCTTGCGCACCTTGCATTTGAAAGAGGAATTAAGCTTAATTGCGATCTTGGGCCCATTCTTGCTAATTGACCGGTATTAGCGTATGGAACCACATACAAGTAAAATTTACCTATGTATGAACACGTGTTTTCATTTTTTGATAAATAAAAATGTATTTTAATGATTGTCACTTTTATAGAAATTTAGAAAATAAATGAGAATCTGTAATGTTCTTTTTCATAATTATATAATCATTTAAAAATGGTTGAATTATCTAAGTAAATTTTTTACCTAGTCTCATAAATCAGTTAAATCATTTTGATTTTTCTGTCATTTTATCAATATCCCGTTTGCAGTACAGTCAAAGGGTCGAAACATGTGCTCTTTTATTTTTTTAGATTAATTTAAAAATATGGTAATTGTAGTAAAACTTTACAATTAAAACTAAAATAAACTCATTACGATTAAATTTACTACGATTGGTATACTATTCGGTGATATTTAATAATTAAATCAGAATAAGTAATAATTCTTGCTATTTGTAAAAAATATACATACCTATACATTCGGTTATGATATTCGTAATATATAAATAATTTAATATATATATAATTATTTTAAAAATATTATTAATTTACCCGATGATGAGTATGCAAAAAATATATAAATTATACTCGTAACCATGGTGTCTACTTATTTTATTCATGTGAATAGACTGCAACGTTACATTTTGAAATTAACTAGTTAGAAAAATAATTGTCTTTCCATACCCTAATGAGAAGATACATAAAAAAATTGTTTATGAATTCATTATCTACACGGTACAAATTTTAATTAAGAAAATAATACCACAGTATACCCAGAACAGTAGTTTATCTCCGGCCTGTCGGCGAGTTATTAGCCTATTCTTGCATTGACGCTAGGGTTGTCACTTTATGTTTACTCCGTTTCTTTTAACTCGTAGCGTCTGAGATTCCAACGCATAAGGTAGACACGAAACCCGAAAATTTATGTAATTAGTATACCTAGTTTTTGCATTTAAATTGCAAGAACGCTGATTAACATCAACGTAGACTTTTAAAAACTCACAGTCTTTGTGATAATCAACACACCTTTTTAGTACAGCACCACAAACATAAAAAAGGCATTTTTTTCAGGAAGTGGCGAAGTTTTCGAATGGCACCGAAGGCACGGCCCTTACTGCCGCCGCCTTGTGCCCCCATATTGTATGTCAATGTGTGCGTCACAGTGCGTGCGTATACGGCGCCGAGCACGCACGCACACATTCTAATGGGTGGCGGCCAGTTTGTATGAAGACGTATTACTGTTCTTAGTATACTGTGATAATTCTCACCTACTACTTCCTTATATAAAGTACGACGTTAAGCAATCGTTTTCTTGAACATGGCATTTAAAAATTTAAAAAACAAATGTGATAAAATTTCATGCCATATTTTCTTAATTTCTCAATGAATTGTAAACACAAAAAATATACACGTGCATACGCGTGGACGCAATGTGTACATATATCCATAAAACTAGAAATTGAATTCATTCGGAATTAATATATTGTATAAAACATCTGCCGCCAGGTTATTTTCTAAAAACACAAATAATTTTACTTCTCGAAAAAATTATTATCCAAGGCTTTAAAGGATTGAGCATTAACATGTGCTTAATCCAAGGAAACTACCTATCACATATCGTACACGGTATTACAATCGTTATGTTATTTTGTACGTAAGTATTATGAGATTATTTACACTGACATTCTAATTATTTACAAAAATGTACATGTATACCAAGTCGACGTATTTGTCATGCGCAAAATTACGACATGAGATTGTAGGTACAAGAAATTGTCACGCCTTGTAAATAGCAGAAATCCATATTTGTGACGGGAAATGTCTTTCCTTTATTTCGAAACGTAGGTTTATTTTTATACATTCCTTCGTCTATTATGGAATTCATTAGCCAACAGAGGAAGGACTATTGAATCATAATGTTATTACCTACTGTATTTTAGAACAAATATCTACGTATATTAAAGTAAAGTTTTTTTACTGGTTTCTATTTGTTTCTTTGCTTATTATTTTCTCTCTTAATATAACTTTGAGGGTTCATTGTTAGTAATTATTACAATTTTTTTTTTTTGATAATTAAGAATCTGATTGATTGAAATTGAAAACTGAAATTGATAATAAGAAAGAATAAGAACAGAGAATAAAAATAGGGTCACTCAGGCGGTTTGGGCACGTTGAGCGAATGAATGAGGAAAGAATGGTAAGAAAGATATATGATGCAAGTGTTGACGGCGCCAGAAAGAGAGGGCGACCACGGAAGACGTGGCATCACCAGATTAACCAGATACTGGAAGATGGTCCTGTTAGAAGCCTGAACAACCGTCGAGCTTGCATGCGAAGATGTATGAATGTAGACGAAGCGAAAGTTGTATGTCAGGACAGAAGAGTATGGCGCTCTATCCTCTCTGCCTACCCCCACGGGGAAACGGCGTGATGGTAAGTAAGTAAGTAAGTAAGAATCTGATATATTTGTGCTTCCGAAATGGGATATAAAAATATTACATGTAATCTTTTGTATAAATTTAAAATTGGGCATGTTGCATGTAAAACAGCATGCAAATATAACAAAGCGTAGGACAAAAGAACACTTCTCAATGAAGACATGAGACATTTGTTTGAAAAAAGTTAGAGATATATAATAAGTATATATCTTCGTTCATTATTTTCATATTGTATATGAAAATGATGAACGAGGTCGTTTTAGTGTTACTAAAGACGAATTTAAAGCATTAATGGAATAAAATATAAATAACGAAAAGGACCATCTTGCTTTACCTATTCAAGAACTTCGATATCGTTTTATGGTACTTACCCATAAAATTCAATTATATAGACGCTGAAGAATATGCTTTTAAAGAATTGTATAATTAAAATTCACTTAAGTTTTATTGCATATGCAAAAATAACCTGTGATTTGTAGAAAAAATGCATAGAATTAAATTGATTGAAAATGTAGGTATATTTACTTTAATTATGTAATTGACATAGAAAATACGAATACATTATTTTTGAAACAAACTATAATATTATATTTTTTGCACACTTCTTATCTTTAGATACTCCTAAAACAATAAAAAATCTGAAGGTTTGTAAAATCATCAAGTAATATATTATAAAATCTAGCATAATATTTATGAATATCCAGCATATTACATTCAAATAAAAAATCAAAACCCCAATACCAAAGTGTAAACAGATCACAATTACCAGAATGCGTACAAAATAAGTTGAAAGTGTTTCTTGTGTCCATGACCTTGGAATCACCAACGCAATCTAGTTATTTTTGACAACCTCGCCATGATCGTGACTATGGATTATAAAATACCAAGACATTTATAATGCGTCAAATCTATTATTTGTTATAAATTATTTATATCCTTACGTATGTAGCTCTTTCAAATTTACATATTCTTTCGATTTCCAATATATATTAGGTCCTTACATATGAAATTGGCGTTTAGTATGGGAGGAACATAAAGCCGATTTTTTTTACTATAATATATTTATTTAATCAAAGTATGTACCATTGCCATCTATGCACTTTTGCCATCTCATAGGGAGTTCATCGATCCCTTTACTAAAAAAACCATTCGAACGGGAATCAATAAAATCTTTGAAGACGGTTTGGTTTGCCCCATCGGAGTTGAATTTTTTCCTTTGCAAGAAGTTATCCAAATTTCGAAAAAAATGGTAATCTGTTGGGTCGAGGTCCGGAGAGTACGGTGGATGTCTTAGACATTCCAATTGAAGCTCCTCTAATTTGTTAGCCGTCTGTTGTGCAGTGTGTGGTCTAGCGTTATCATGAAGCAGCAGTGGCCTAGAGCGATTAACCAGCCTCGGTTGTTTAGCAGCTAGCTTTTCCATCATGGTTTGCAGTAGCTGACAATAGACATCTGCCGTAATCGTCTGGCCAGATTTAAGAAAGCTGTAGTGAACGACACCAGCACTAGTCCACCAAACGCTCACAAGTAACTTTTTTGGAGTCAATTTTCGCTTGGGGCATGGTTTGGCTGGTTCGGCAGGGTTCAGCCATTGCGATGAGCGCTTCCGATTATCGTACAGGATCCACTTTTCATCACAGGTAATGATTCGATTTAAAATCCCTTCTTATTGTGCCGGTTGAGTAATGCAACGCAGCAGTCAACGCGCGTTTGTTGATTTGCTTCACTCAATTCGTGAGGTACCCACCTTTCAAGCTTTTTCACCTTACCAATTTGCTTCAAGTGGATTAAAACAGTTTTATCACTAACACCGCAGCCTGCAGCTAACTCGGATGTGGTTTGCGATGGATCCGCTTCCACAATAGCCTTCAATTCTTCATTATCAACTTTGGTCTCCGGCCGTCCATGGGGCTTGTTCTGCAGGTCGAAATTTCCAGAACGAAAACGTTGTAACCAAAAACGCACTGTGTTTTCTTTTGCGGCACCGTCGCCATACACATCATTAATCCTTCGAGCCGTTTCTGCAGCACTGGTGCCACGGTGGAACTCGTACTCGTAAATAACGCGATATTTCAAGTTTTTCATTTTGTAAACTGGGTGACGCAAAGAAAAAAACAATTGAGGAAAAAACAAATGAATTATAATTTTCAAAACACAAATATATGAGTAAAAAGCTGTATAAATTTGGATTTGGAATTCCTAACCAAAGAGAAGATATTTGAGATCAAATTTGCCAGTACGGCAAAACGCCAATTTCATATGTAAGGACCTAATATATTAAGAGGCTCTGTATTGTAATCTGGGATATGTTTAAAAATGCATTTAGAATATACAGCATACATTTGTTAGATTTCAAATTGCGTTTAAATTGATGACATTTCAATATATTAAATTTGAATTGCATGTACATATACGAGTATACATAATCGTTTGATTTTAGAAGATAAAGTGAGCAGTTAGTAGGTAATGACATCAAATTATTCAAAGCGAAGTCAGCATTTTTGTGTTGTAACGTATTTAGTACATGTTCTAATGACCTGTGTCTAAGGGGAGATTTTCGGGTGATTTTTGGCTGGAAATAATCTTTGATATATATGAATTTTACTCTCATGAGTACCACACCATGAATCAAACATTGCCACATAGCACCTAATTTCAAGCTTGTACGTCAAACTGATAAATGAAACTCAATTGACAGTGATGTTCGCTTCATTAGTTGGGTTGAAATAATATCCGTAGCAGCAGTTAAAACAGAGTTATTGTTCACAATTTAATGATTTCTGTAAAACTTTTTATAATATGTAAATAATTGTAGACATTTAAGGTTTTAGGTAAAATTTTAGCGCACGTGTCGAAAGGCTGTTGACGTACACGCTGGTTTAAGTTTTTGTGGTCACCTTCCTATTTCGATGGCATTTAAATGGCATTGAGATTAAACTCATAAAACTCTCTGAGATATAGTCTCATTTCGTGGGTACGGGTTTTAATGCTGATTTCTCCCTTGCGTTGTATTTGCGTTTCTAATGTAAGTAGATACATTAATGGTAATAATATATGTATTTAATTTATTTTACAGCTGTGCTTGCAGTCAGCTTGTGCGAAGAACAAGCGGTAGAGTCAGAGAAGAATGGTGAAAAGGAAGCGATAGTCCTCGTGGAGATGGACGCGGAGAGCGACCAGGGCAAGCCTAAAAGGCAGACGGCTGAAGGCAGGGTTGTGGGTGGTACACAACATTTCCAGTACGGTGCGTCACCGGGACATTACCTGCTCAGGACAAAGGAGGCTAATGCTGAGGTAAACACTTATTTATGTTCTTTTCTCAAAACCTTAATCTTATACAGGGTGTCTCGTAGCTAGTAGCAACATTTTCATTCAAATTTAAAAAGTAAATATTATTTACGCTTTGACATATCAACAGTTAAAGTGATGAGCAACATCAAAGCGTATATTTTATTTCAATATTTCTCACCGATCTTTTGTAAAAAGTTTAAATATCGTGAAAGTGAAATATAAATAATATTTATTACTTATTTGCAAAGATACAAGATAAATAAAATGATTTAAACCATCAGAAATTTAAACCTTTAATTTGCAATCTATTTGCATATTTGCAATTTGATGCAAGGAAAAAATAATGTTTTGCAAGTTTTGCAATATTCAATATAATATTCAATGAGTTACTTAAATGACATTCAAACGTTTTATAAAACATAGGCCAAAAATATTGAAAAAATGCAAACTTTGATATCGCATCTCTTTAACTCTCTAAGCATCTCATTAACTGTTCAAATTTTACCGAAAATATAAATAATATTTTCTATTCAAAATTTAACGAAAAAACTCCCCCGAAGTTTTTGTTACTAGCTATGATACACCCGGTGTAAGAGCAAAGTGTGAGGTATGATGATGACGACAATTAGAACAATGATAACAATGATGATGATAATGATGATAATGTTCATGTCAAATCCTTAACTGATGTCATCTGCTATTGGTGACGTTAATTATCGCATTACTTAGCCTTTTAACCAACCTCTGTAAGCCTTACTTAATACTACTTAATACTTACCTTACTTAATACTGCTCGCTATGTTAAAATCAGTTGTGCATTCACTTCTAATTTGTTTATTTTTTACATTATCATAAATGGATTTACCACAGGTGACCTCATTTTCACTGCATTCAGTCTACTTTCATTTCTTTTTTATCAGCGCCAGGCTTTACTTCATCATTATATAGCCGGTTGCGTAATAATGTATCCTAAATAGCTAATTAATAAATAATAATAAACATGCAAGTATATGTCCTAAAATAGTTAGGAATTTCGAAAACTATATCTAAAATAAACACACATATTGAGAATACTCAATAAGTATGAAATAGTTAATAAGATAGTCAAAAATATTTTTATTTTTTATATTTCCAATGATCTTTCATATTAATTTATCATCACGATTAGCGCCATGGGCCATCCAGGCTCTAAGCCGACTTCACAGAAGTTCTCCAAATCTCATAAGCGTTTTAGAGCTTCTGCGGTCCATAAGATTTGTAATGATATTTTTAAAATTACCTAAGTATTAAAATATATTTTAATGAAATACTTCATTTGGAATAATTTTCAGTTTAATATATTTGTCTATAACATTTTATACATCGGTAGGTGTGTGTTAGTTCCGAAAAAGATGCAGTAGTACCAAAACCGGCTGAAATTTAATAAATCCAAATGGTTAATGTAAAGCTTCTTAGTTTTTGAAATTAACATAAAATTGAATGAGATGTTAAATTCATAAATAATTATAATAATTGTTTTGTATCATCGAACTGGTTGTACTTCTCATGATTAGTTCATATTATTTACTTTTCTGTGAATACAAATTGTCTGTACATTTCTCTAACATTATTCGACAGTGGTATTTAATCGGTACCATAAAATTACATTTAGGACTCTTCATGGATATAATTTAATTAATTTTTAATTTAGGTAAAATATATATCTCTTCTTCTCTTCAACTCATATACATTCACATTTAGATATAGACCACCACTTCTCTGCCTTCCACATCCAGCTATTCACTGCAATCCTTTTATGTCGTCAACGACTTTGGACTCCCGAAACGAGATCTTCATTTCGATGTAAGGATAGTGATGGCCAAAACCGATATCTTAACAAGTTAGACAACAATTAGCATTTGAGATTTATCTCTGACAGTATAGATGTTAAAATAATGGTTTTAATCATCACTTGTGTAGGATAAGGAAGGACGAATTTATTGAGATCCTTGGTGGTATTTTAGCTTAAAATTCATAGAGCAAATCGACCAACCAGTCGATTTCTTTAAAGATATGGGTCACCACAAAAGCACTGTGTGGCCAAGACATAACATTGCACAATCTCAATGGTGATTTTTTTAATCAATATTAATAATAATAAAAAATCTCTCAAACCAATAGTGGTATTCAATCAAATGAATAAGTCAATCAAAAAGTTTGAAAATATTAGGCAATTGGTAGAAGTACTTTATATTATTATTATTTTTAATTCATTAAGTTAGTTCATATAACAGAGATGGTGTATAAACTAATACGAACGTAGTAAGTTATCATCTAACTAATACGAACATGGTTAGTTATTCTTAGATTTTTACATTTATTTTTCGACACGCTCATTTCTTCTCCATTTTTAATTGTTTCAAACATCTCATCATATTATATTTTTATTCCTCTATCACTAAACAGTTCTATGACTCTGCTTTTTCCTATATGGTATTCTTATTATATTTAAAATTATGATCTCATTCTGATATACACATTCATGAAAGACAATCTTATGTAAAAATACAATATATTGACTTTTAGTGATTGAAAATTTAAATACAAAAATGGAAAGCGTAAAGCGGATATTAGCAATTTTTACTACTTGTTAAAAATATTTTTTATCCTCTTTAGTATTTTTTTTTAAATCGTGTTTTTATTAATTTTTTAAATATTATATTACTTTCTACTTCTTACTCTTGGTCACATTAAATCATCATTGAATTATAATTGCGTCAAGACATTTTAATCATTCTTTTCCGAAAGTTATTAACCTTAAGACTCAAAAGTCACTTTTATAATAATACAAACCGATAGTTACCACCAGGATGTACAAAATAACACGTTGGTATTTCGAATAATTAAACTTATTTTGTAAAATTAATAAATGATTTTCGTATTGTCATCTGGAATACGTCTCTTTACCAAATAACAGAGCGATTGTCGGTCAGAAAGTGGGTCAAATATTGATGATGAGATATCTGGCTGACAGATAAGTAAAGCTAAATAAAATCATGTATAGATGGACCACGACATACCTGGAGAGAAAATAACAAATATTTAAAAATTAATTTCTGGAACCACATTTTTGTATTATACAATATATACTGTCCTTATTATCCACATTTTATATTTATATACTCAATTAATTAATTAATTAATTAATCTTATAGTTATATAGTATTTTGTTTTTTATCTTTATTATTTTTTGTTCTCACTATATTGTTCAGCTGCTCATCTCGGCACAGGTTGTTCCTAGTGAGATGAGCGGCTTCATCTCCTATGTCGTGTAACAAGATGAAGATAAATAAATAAATAAATAAAATAAGAACATTTCTCCACCAAAAAATCTGGTGTTTTTGCATATATTTTAATTCTGACGGATTGACTGCAAATGCATTATTAGCTCGCTTAGCAGACCCTAAGTCAACCTCTAGACTCTAGACCTACACAATATTATTTTAATATTCTGAATGCCAATTTTCCATTACCCGGAACCAATTTTCTTCTGCATAATTGTAATAGTCTGCAAGTTAGTAAGATGTTATCATCTGCAGTTATCCTGTGAATGTCGTTAACGGTGGTCTCAGAACTTCGTACCAAAATGGATTACAGATAATTGTATTAGAGAAATGGTAATGGGTTACGTAAAATATTGGCATTTGTTTGACCACATTCAAATTGAATCACTTTACAACTTCGTGTGGCCTTCTTTTTGTGCTGCCGTAATTGTTGGACGAATTATTAGAAAGGTAGAAAGTTGGGAGATAGACGAATCGAACACACATTTTTTTAATATTCGAGAAAAAGAATATTTGGTGTTCGAACATATTATTATTTTAATAGTTTTGTAAAAGTGTCGAAAAATTGGTAGTTTTAAAATAATAAAAAACGTATAGTAAAAAATAAATGCTTTCATGAATTTTTATTCGGTGAGAAAATTTACATAGAATATTAATAAAATAGAAAAGCACCGCGAATAATAACAAAGCAGATGTAGAATTTTGATATGTGGATACACGCTTTTCACTGGAGTGCCAATCTTTCGCCTACGCTATTTAAAAATAAATTAGATTAATTAATTATAAAAAAATATTTAGTTATCGTCAAAACTGTCTCTTGATGGAAGAATGTGCTACCATTACGCAATCTCAACCATTTTTCTATACGTAGATCAATATGTTTATGTATTTTTTTTAATTTGCTAATTATTTTATTTGTATTATTTAATTATAATTATTAAATTTATTTATTTATTAAAAAAAATAGAGATGCGAACACGGAATACGTGTCGCATCAATATTCTTACTATTCTCAAACTAACCCAAAATCCTGTGCTATGAAAATAGGACTATCTTGCTAGTGTCCTGGAATAGGGCTCGAACTGCATTAATTTTTTTTGATATCGCTGCCCTTGCTTTTATACCCCACATATCATCTCACACAACCCAACGTACGGCAATATATTGAACAGAATAGTGTTATATAATTGATTGATTGGCAATAACTTTATGGTGTAACAATATTTGTTTTTGCGGTGTACTCAGGCCGGCCACCTCAACAAGAGTTCCAAGGGGCGCGGTTTTAAAGAGGAGAGCACAAACTCTCGCTCTCTCTCTTCCATCAGCCAGCGGTCAATTAGCACTGGGACTAGTTTAGGATCGGTTGACACAATATACTGAAGATAATACCAACTACTTGGAACTTTATTTGGTATTCGTATCACGGTATTAGGGATACATCACGGTATTGCAAATAACAGTGCATATAATTGCACATTAATTGATAAAATGCTATAAAGGAACATCTTTGTTGTTTAAATAACAACAACTTCTCGGAATTTACCAACCGTATAATTGATGACAACCATTTTTAGATAAAGGATTACTAATGAACAATTTAAAAACCGTCAAAATCCTAAAGGACTTAAATTCTGAGAAAACACTTATGAACAACATTACACTCCATTACCGTCATCGATCCTGAATGTTTCTTCTAATAACCAAATAAATCTTCCCTACTACGCAACTTGTTGCCCTACTAGAATAAGTTGATAAAATTCTGTATTGAGGTTAGTTATCAGTTAGACCTGATGATTAGAGGGACAGCTCCTCTCGAAACTATAGTACTGGTAAATGTAATTCAATAATTCAAATAGTGTGTATGTATTATAAAGTTTAATTTAGTGTCAGAAGAATTTTAACTTGACATACGACGATAAAACAATCATCATAGACATATTGACCAGAGGTAAGCGATAGACATAACTACGCGAGAGGGATACTTACGCGCGGAATATTCTAGTGCGAACCTGAGCGATTTAAGCAACGTACATCACTAGGTATGTCAGAGACAAGTGGAATATTCAGGATCGACAATTAGTGCGAAATTCATGTGAATTAAAGGACGGTGCTCCGATTGAATATGTCCCGTGTAATTATATTATAGTATAGTTCAAAGCGTGGATGTTCATGAATAACAAATTTCAATGATAGATGGCGGTGGTATATACAAATCATATATGAAACGGGTTTTCCAATATTAACATGTATACAACATCAACAAATTTGAAAGATGTGGTTGTCATCGATGGGTGGAATTGGTGAACGTTATTCACGGCTGAAAAAACAGAGTTGGGGCTTGAACCCAGGCCAGCAAATCCGAACCGGCCGCAACTTAACGATGTTGCTACCGCCGAGCCTGCGTGACTTGTCAAAAATATAGTAGGTATATATTGGACTTAGCGAAGACGTAAACCATTTATACCTTTAAAAAAGTTTATAGCGCACTCAATATATTTTCTAAAATATATTTTCTTTAGGTACACTGGATTTATAAACTTTTTTCCGAGACCAGTGACATCTCCGATGCGGCGTAGTGGCTAGGATGCCTGGCACTCACCCAGAAGGTTCGGGTTCGGTTCCCGGTACCGGAAAACATTTTTCTCTGTCTGTCTCTGGATGTCTATTTTGCTTATAATATTAATTATTTAATTATGCTGTCGCTAAAGTGATATTGTCATCAAAGGGCAGTATTGCGTTTAGTTTTACGCACAATCGCCAGGATTTAAAATCGGCAGGAGAAATATAAAGAAATTTTTAAAATATTTTGATTAAAGTCGTGATTACTTTTTCATGCATATCGGCTATAAATGAGTACATACTTAATCTTTAGGGACCGGCATGTTAAATAAAGTACCTTCATATTTGACGAATTACAACTAGTCTATACTAATAATATTATAAAGAGGAAAGATTTGATTGTGTGTTTGAATTGAATAGACTCCGAAACTACTGGACCGATTTGAAAAATTCTTTCACATTCAGAATCCTACATTATCCTTGATGAACATAGGCTATAGAATATTTTCAAAAATGTTAGTGATCCGTATGAAAACTTCGATAATGTAACCCAACGTGTGAAAAAATTACGAAAAAAAACCTTATATTGCGTACGCTGCGGAAATTATTGCCAATAGACCAAAGTAATGTTCTACAGTTTTATAGAGGACATTAATATCTACAAAAAAGTCTATGATACCATATATCTAAGTATTACAGTTGCGTTACAATAACTTATGTTAACATTAGATGGAAACATTGTTTTTTAGAGAACAGCGGACCCTTTGTTTTCCCTCACAAACTTATTTTTTACTTAATCCTTAACCCGTGCAACGCCGGGTACGACCAGCTAGTTTATAATATATCTTGAATCATTAAAACAACGTTAATTTTTAAATTAATTTCCAGTATCTCGTTTTTGTCGACCGTTTGCCACGATCCAGTGACAACGTAATGATGTATTGAGCGTATAACAATTAGTGTATATTATAGATATCTCACAGAGACGAAACTGTATTAATTATGGGAAAGTAGGTATAGAAGTCATTTGGGTGTACACAGGACTTATGACCTGTCTTTTTATGGTTGGCTTAAGTGATCACTTTACACAATTGTAACATTCGCCATTTCCACCCATGATAGAATATACCATGCTTATTCATTTTTTGGAAGTTGTATATATGTTCAAATTGCGTGGAAAGCTTTCATATATGAGTTGTAAGCGCCTTTTCCATGCGGCCTGTACAAAGCCATTTTCATTCCCCTAAATCCCCACAGATGTCGCTAATGAGAAAATCTACATTGATTTTTTACGGAATTTTGAGAGCAATATACTTTATTGTGTGAAAGATGAAAGATTTGAACAAACTCAAAATATTCTGGAGCGTATAACACATTGAAAATGTTAACTTGTTAGTCGATTGTAAATCACGGTTGGGAAATTGGACAATATTAGTTATTTAATACCTTTCAATGAGTGCGCCTACGGAAGAATTTATTGTTCCGCGATCCCCGCGCTCTTGCGGGCATTAGAATGTAACGGAGTCTGCAATGACAACAGAGTTGCGCAAGGCGAGGCTCACACATCGTGACCCGAGTTCGTGCTCGCCCTCAGCTTCGGCAGAATTACCATTTCGAGAGCCATTAAAAGTCATGCTCGCCGGCCCGGCAGACTCACTTTCAGGAAAACGAAAAGCGAGACATCGCCGCTCGCAACATCGCCGTTACGTGCGAGACGCACGTGAGAAAATGACTGATGATAAATGTAACAGATTGATATAATTATTACATTACGCGGCCTTTTCACGGTTTTCGCTCGCAACACCGGAAGTCGGATGGTTGTCTTAATTTCGTAATTTATATTGATACATTTAACACGCGCACTTTTTCCATTCTAACAATGCATTCTTCCGGCGATTCATATAATATCACCTGAAAGTCTAGATAATTATAAAAAACCTTGTCCATTGTTAGATTTTTTAGTTGGTGACACTAAGATGAAATTTGAAAAGTCTTCACATTCATCACAGCGTAACTAATTTATTAATTATGGATAAATTATAGAAGTCTCACAGAGACGAAGCTATATTGATGGAAGTCTGTTATACGATGGCTCAGAGAGAGACGGTGAGACTTCTATAATTTATCCTTAATTAATTGATCATCCCTATGGGGACCAAATCCAGAAACTGTGTTCTTAGAACATACTTTCATATAAAAACTAATTAATTTTTAAAACTATTTATTCTTTAAGGAGGTAATACAAGAATTAATTAATATAAAAAGAATTACGTATAATTTTTATTCATATGTGAGTTTAATTCAAATGCCTTATATATTTCTTTCCCTTCCTCTTGTAAATTGTTATATTTTTTTCATACCTAATGCCCCTCGGTTACCATACACTTTCATTCCACTGTGCACGATTGAATACCGCGATGGTATTTTCTTTCTAAAAGGTAATGTTATTATACATTTTTCTCTTATTATGTGGTCAAGTTCATTTCTTTGTTTTTACTTTTCTCATGAATTCAAAAGTTTTGTTTAATTTATAATTATATATGTATTATAAACAGAATTACACTCAATTTAATAATGT
This sequence comes from Agrypnia vestita, assembly GCA_016648135.1. Taxonomy (NCBI): domain Eukaryota; kingdom Metazoa; phylum Arthropoda; class Insecta; order Trichoptera; family Phryganeidae; genus Agrypnia; species Agrypnia vestita. Next base: position 34,061 of record JADDOH010007903.1, on the reverse strand, counting down.
GTCTGAATGCCATTATTTGTATTTTTCTCTGTATGGCTCATATCCACGGATGAGTTTATAATGATATTTTCTACAACAACATCTGTGATTTTGTTCCCATGGCATTCTTCGAAGACAACTCTCGACATTTATGGTTTTGAGCCACACCTCACGCTTCTACGTCAAACGCCATAAGTTAATTTTACATTTTGTTCCATTCGGCAAACCGCAGCAGTTAAAACTACGGTTATTAAATGCCTTCTGTTGGTCTAAATTTTCAGAATAAATAGTTAGAGTTATTTTTACTTTTGGGTAATAGTCGTACGTTGTGTACAGAGGTTTGAGTTTTATCTTTTCCCACGAATCTGAAGCCTATATCCAGAAAAAAATCTTTACAGTGTTAGCGGTAATAATTTATCTCATATAAATCTCTGAAATTCATTTCATTGTTATGTGTTACACACTAATCTAATATATATATGATTAACTTTTAATCATAAACTTTTCTTTTTTTGCAATATATTCACAACATTAAATGCAAAACAGCACGATAAAAATAAAATGTTTCGAGAACTAGAAATATTTTGCAAACGTGAGATAATTTAACTTCTACAAACCAAATAATTATGGTAATAGAAATGGAGCGTTTCTAGTTCTAGAATGTCGTATTTAGAGTGATAACCATAATTATATGTAGGGCACTTACTTTCTTACCGATTGCAGCAAAAAACTCCCACACTTTTACTTGTGCGTCGGAAAACGTGTAAACAAAACTCATACATGTGTAACTTATAATCATTCTTCTGGTTGCTCTTCTGGTAGTTCTTATAATCATAGTATTTATATGTTAATGTGAATATAACTATCCTCGAGAACAACGCACGACTCTGTAGGTACAATCCACTTTCTTACGCACTTTCAAACGAAATGTTAAAATTTTACTTTTTTTTCGTTTTTTTAACGCTACGTAACACCATGAGGCCCAATTAGTGTGGCGAAATCCGTCACAAAAACGCACATGCTTGGGAAAATCATATGACCTCACCAGGGATCAAACACGGAACCCTCAGTTATTTACTCTTAACTTAATAACTTACAATAACGATGTCTTCCGGGGTACAGGCAAAGGTGACAAAATGCCACACTCTTCTTTCTCTTTCCTTCTCTTCACATTTACATAACTTTATCATATACGTATATTAGTGAAAAAATAAATGTTTTTTTTCATTTTCATTACTTATAAATCGGCTTTTATTGGACACATGATATTTAATTAAAAAAATACATACATATAAACATATGAAAATATGTAGCAAACTCCTCAGATTATTAGTAAATTGACAATATCAAAATTAATTAAGGCCTTTTATTTATTTTTCAATAAATTTCTAATAAAGTATTGGTTAAAATGTACTTTAATTAGTTATAATAAAAAAATATTAACCTCCTTGTAAAAGTTCACCCAATCTCTACCTTAATTTTACCCTCCTGCGATGATGTGATCGTTAAGCTTTACCTTTTTTGGTAAAAAATTAAACATATTTTCGAACTAAAAAAATAGCTACTGATATTTTTCGTGCAAAAAACGTCCGTAGCTACGCAGCGGTCAATAATGGCCGCTAATAGCTAGAAAATATTGCTTTCTGCTTGTTAAAATGAAACGACGGTCAACGGATTGAGTCATCACCCTACAATCAGTACTCCGCCATGAATATCTGGATTGGTATAGCCAAGCATTCCTCGTCCATTTCCCTTATTTACCAAGATCATGTACTCGTACATGAAGATGCTTTTATATTTTCCATGGATATTAAATATACAGGATAAAATAGAGTTAGTCATTACAAATAGTTCCTGCTTTAATTATGAGGCGAAAATGTTCGAGCAACCATTACCTAATATCAATAGTCATGGAGACATGCATCAAAATTTGTATTTTATTTCAATATTTCTGACTTATTAATTCGTAAAATATTAGACTATCATTACAGTAATTTAAATCGAAGTGAAAAAAAACCTTTCAATTCCAATTGGAATTTTGGCAGGGTTTTCCTCATTTTATTAAGCATTTATTGAAACAAATTAATTTCATAATAGTTATAAGTTATTGTAATAATAGTCCAATGTTCTATAAAAAATAAGTCAAAAATATTGAAAAAAAATGCATTCTTTGATAATGCATAACTCCATAACTAATGATATTAGATCGTGGTTGCTTCAATATTTTCGACTGATAATTAAAGAAAAATCCACCTGTAAAGTATTGTGGACTAGCTCTGTTATATCCTGTGTATTAAACTGTACCTTCACGTACATCGCTTTCCCGTCTACAAAAGCAGATAAAATCCAGACTGCTGCCCAGAAACACCAAGATATTAGTAAACAAAACGCTTATTAGGCCAATGCTCACGTACGCAGCTGAGACGTGGGTACCAACTAAGAGGAATGGGCGAGCACTGGACGTTTTTGAAAGGAAATTTTGAGGCGTATCTTCGAACCGGTTCTACAAAATGAATTGGCGCAGACGTTACAACAATGAGCTCTATACTCTGTTTAAGGAGCAAAACGTCACAAAATTTATAAAACTGGGAAGACTTCGGTGGCTGGGTCATGTGGAGAGAATGCAGAAACATCAAGCACCAAAGTCCCTGCTGAACTTAAGGCCAATAGGTCGAAGGAGCTTAGGAAGGCCAAAATTAATATGGAGTAACAACGTCCTCAAAAACATCTCTGCCTTGGAGCTTCGGAACTGGAGAAAGCTGACACTGAACCGAGATGAGTGGAGGAGGATTATTGGAGGAGGCCAAGACCCACCAATGGTTGTAGTGCCAAAAGTGATGATGATGATGACCTCCACGTACATACTTAAAAACTTACAACGATGACTTTTCATTAATGATTTTTTTAAATATGTAAATGTATTAGAATATTCCGATTCATTCTAACCGTTAAAACAATTTTATTTCTACGGAAAGAATTATGAAATAATCTGTGAAGGGATTATGAAATGGATTGTGACAAAAATTTAAGTGGAATTGAAGTAAGAGTAGTAATGCAGTATTGCATTGCATTGTGTACAATAATAGTGCATTATTTTTTGTAGAAACTATTAAGATGCTCATTAAAAAACAATTTGCTGCATTCCGAAATATAATGCATACCTATTATAGAAATTTTTGCTGCATTTTATATTTTTTGTTTTTTTTTCTTGAAGAAGATCAGTTGTTTTATTTTGAAATTGGAACAAAACTATTTAATGTTGTTTTGATTAACGGAGTTTTAATGAAAGAATTAGATATTTTGCGTTTCGTATTGGACAGCGTTCGTATTAGATAACTTGAGGAATTCGGACCAGGATGAAAATCCGCATATTCAGCTTGTCTAAAAATTACATAATACGATCTGTCAAAACAAGTCGTGATTATTTTAATTAACTTTTATGATAAAATAATTTGTGTTACACCACCATTTTCAAAAAAAACTATTTTTTTACTTTATCTTATGACTTGAAGTTCTGAGAGTAATTTGAGTAATTATTCTTTCAAAAATTTTAATAATTTGTTATTACAATTTGAATCTAGTGTGGTGGATGAATTTTCAAACGAACTACATTATTTTTTGCGTTTTTTCCGAAATTCCCTTTTCAGATTCATGGAAAACACATCTCAAAAACTATTAAACCGATTTTGTTCAAATTTTGCGCACACTAATAACATTATCTATGATTTTTTTGATAAAATTATAAATTTTTTGAGCCTCGATCTTTTTAAGAAAAAATGAAAATTATTTTCGAACTGCCCCCATTCGCACAAAAAATCGAAATGAAGCGTATCAAATAAAAGGTTTTTTATTTGATACGTTTCATCATAGATATTGCATCATATATCAATAAAACAATTATTTTTTTCATTTTGGTCAAACCCTATTTTTAAATTTTTAAGGGCTACGCGCGTCACGGAGAAGAACCTTTACGGGCCAGCATATAACTCCGTCATTTTGAAATTTTAAAAATAATTTGTTAATTAATAATATTAAACATTGTACGCCGTAAACAATGATAGTATAAAGAATTTCATATGTGTAAAAGTAAAAATATATAATTAGAACTTATTGTTTACGCCTAAAAGTGGTGTAAGCTCTTAATTAAATATGCAAATAAAAAGTTTATAATGAACTTTGTTCATAACCATATGGGTTTATTTATTTATCGAACCGGTTTAAAAAACTTTAATTTCCTTCCGCAGAAATTACTTAATTTTTTAGATCCAACACTTTTTAAAAGTAATAATAAAATCGGATTTAAAATTTACAGAAAACCAACCTTCACTGTCGCTATTATGCATAGTACATCTAATCACCCCCTATCGCATAAACACTCGAATTTTTATTCAATGATACATCGTCTTGTCAATGTACCTCTGTCTCACTGGTCTCACTATAATTTTCAAATTGAATTAAATACAATAAAACAAATCGCATTTAGTAGTGGATACAGTACAAAATTTTAAAAAATAAATTAAAGAATAATATAACTTACCAATTTTTATACAATTCACAGATAAATATAAAAAATAATAATGATTATTGGCGATGAATTTTATATTTTAATACATTTTTGAATCAAATTTCAAAAAGTAATTTTAATATAAGAGTCAAAGAGCATTTGAGATGTCTGAACAATCATGGTTTTTCTGAATTTGTAAATCATTTATTAGAAAATGATCACGGTTTTGATGAAGATTTAGGACTTTCTATTTTACATATTAATAATTTTGATCTGAAATTATTTAGAAATTAGTAAAGCATGTAAAAGTAAACAAAATATTATAGATAATCAATTAAATTTGACACTTGAAATTGACATTTGAAATTTGACAATAAAATTGAGTAGCTTGTTGGTCTTGTGGTTAGGATTCTCGCCTCGTGATCCAAAGGTCGCGGGTTTGAATCTCACTATAGACAAGCAAGTTAGTCCTATTTTCATAGCACAAGCGTTTAGCTTAGTTTGAAAATGGTAAGAATATTGATGTGACACGTATTCCGTATTCGCATATCTATTAAAAAACAAAAAATTAACTACTAGTCCAATTCTAAAAAATTTTCCAATAATTTTGTGTAATCAAGAACTTCAGCAATAATATTTAAAATATATATTTATTTTAAATTTAGAAAATCAAAACAAAAGATTTTATTCATTTTTAAATTTAGACATATATAAAATACCCTGATGATGGAAAGGTTTTTCCGAAACATGTAGGTGTAATTAATCAAATAAAAGTAGATTAAAAGAAATAATAAAAATAATTTTAATAATGTCAATCTACAAAGTTCCTCAACCAATTGAAAAAATATATATTAATAGTTGTTACAATCAAGACATTTACGTGCTATCTATCTCTTTAAGAAATCAGAACTGCTAGTATTTAGAGAGGGAGTTCAAAGGGTAATAAAGTAAATTAATTTAATCTATAACAGATATGTTAAAAGCAAAAATTAAACATTTTATTGAAGTAAATAATCAAATTAAGTAACAAATGTATGAATTTAAATGAATTAAGTATATTATTGGAGTTTAAACGGGAGATTTTTTTACATATTTTAATACTTCACTTTAAAACGATTCTAGATTTTGAATATTTTTTAATATTGTATATCATTCAATAAAACGTTTAATTCCTATAAATAATTGTGATTTTGCATTGCACTTGTATTATATTTTGGGGTGTTACAATTTAAGAATGATAAATATAGGCATTCTCATTCTATGGCCACTGAGTGCGGAGCCTCCGATGAAAGCGAGAATTCTTCTTGGCTTTGGGAACAGTTGTCACTTCAACTAAAAGGAAATCTTCAGGCGCGAAGCCATGAGTTTGGCGCCAAGATATATCGTGACTGGAAAATATTAGGAAATAAAAGCGAGACGTCAACAATGGTGCAGCAATGCAGACTCTAAATGCGTGCTTTATTCTGCTTTCGCCCTGACGAAATCGAAACTGTGGCAGAATGTGAATGCACAGATGCTCGCATTTTTTTATTAAGCCGTGAGACGCCATCTTACGTGTCAAGTCGCATGCGTTTCTTATACGATATCGTACGAGAGGAGATAAGGATATAGGTACGTGGGATATAATCTGGCGCTTTATACAGGCATTGCGAAGCCGGTATCACGCAATGGTACCGTACCGAATGACGGCGGTTCACTCAAGTGATACGTGGGTTTTCAAATTTACCCAGAAGTATACGCCCTGTGAATAATAATTTTAAAAGCAGTCATCGGTCATTTTTTGCACTGAAAGTGTATTTATATATATGTAATTGTAAAGCGATTGGTCTTGTTGGCTCTTTGTATTGTGAATAAATTTAGCGCCGTACGAATATATTATAGGTTTAGTAAAAGAGAGAATGAAATCGGAAATTTTATGCATCATATTTCCTTTTAATCATCCAGATGGGTTACATGACTATCCAATAAAATCTAATTCTAAACATCTTATTTTTTAAATACAAGCATAAAAAAACTATTTTTCAGTAGACAGAAAATATCATAACCATTATAACAAAGGTTTTAGATAACAAAATAAAATGTATTACGTCAAATGCCATAAGAAAAAACAAGAAGAATGAATGTAGACACATAAAAGTAATTTTGCAAAAAAAAAACATTTAAAAATAAATGAGTTGGTAGCCCCCCGCGCCCAGCGCGCCGCGCACGGCCATAATAGACTATACGAATTAATTAATTCGAATTTTTGAGTATGAGGTATAATTTTTTGAATATTTTTATATTAATGCCAGTGAAATTTTCTTAGTACGCATATACAATTTAATTAAAATAATCGATGTTTTAATGGTTTTATGGATACTGCAATATACGTAAAAAACGTTAAATTTTTGTCTTTTTTAAAACGATATATATAACAACTTGTCGATATATATACAATTAATTTGTAAATAAAATATATGGTCTATATATGAAAATATACGAGAATAGTGTACTAAAGAAAGATCTATTGCTTGAAAACTAATATAGTGTTTCTGGGATATAATTTTTTTGATGTTATAACAGTATATTTGTTAATATTTTTTTAAGGAAATGCTTCAACACTAAATGGATTTATCATAATAAAATTGATTAAAAGCCTGTTTAGCTATGGGTTTTGCAAAATGATTTAATAAGTTGACGTTAAATTTAGCAAAATCGAGAGCAAATATGAAAATCCTGAGGCATCTTAAAAGATAACTGATTTTAAGCACCTGGAAGTAATATTGAATAACTTCTTCAAAAATAGCAAAATAATTTTGATGAATTATAAATATATTTAATAAAATAAACTTAGTTTCCACCACTTTTTTGTATTGAAAATATCAACAAGGCCTATGGCCCCTTCATCAGGATACAATTGTATACTACTGTATAGAGTTTACAATTATATCCTGACGAAGGGGTCATAGGCCTTGAAACATGTAGATATTTTCAATGTAAAAAAGTGGTGAAAACTAAGTTTATTTTATTAATTATATTAATAGTGAATAGTTTTTTTCAATAAATTTTGTTGATTTTGTGGTAATACAGGCAGCAGACGCGGTAGATCTGGTTCGGCTTATCTTCACATGCGGTAACACAAACTGTCAAATTGTTTTCATGAGCCGTGACTTACTTACGCGTTGCCGCCTGGGAATGATTAGTTGCATGGAATGTGCTCACAGCTAGAATAACACGTAAAAATCGTGGGAGCGAGAGGAGGAGGCTTTTTTCGGTGCCTACAAGAAGAGTCTACACTGAGATCTTGTCGGGAAGAATCCACGCTACGCTCCCGTCACGGGCACATCTTCCGCCACACCCCAACACACCAACTCTGATTTCCTATTTGTTGTGCTGTTTTACATGTTGCATTTCATACATTTCAACACGCCTTTTCATTCCACGACCCGTGGGATGCCTTTCCCGAAATTGCTTTATGCGACATAAAAATTAATTACGTGTTTTTATATGTTTTCAGCCTGATGCGGAATATTTGAGTTTACTTAAACAGTTGGAAGGAGGATTGCAGCCCGCTGGTCCCCAGGCCAGAGCAACTCAACAGCAATATGTGTTACAGAGGTAATGCTCCAGTTTTATGTCTATTTAAATTTAGTATCATTTCGCTAATCATGCTTAATAAACTACCGTTATTTAGTTCTAATACAAAATAATCATTATACAAGTATTATAAAAAATTGATAGATTTTAAAACTTAAGATTGTCCTTGAAAACATATAAACGACAATGTATTTACTATAGAATTGACTAGGTTTCTCTTCATTTATAAAATAACGTTTTAACCTTAGTAAAATTATTGAGCGTTAATGAAGTTTCCATTGCATTTGAATATAATTATTATTGTGTGATAATTTCATTTTTATTCTCAAATTTATTATATTTTGATAGACAATAAATATCATGTTAATAATCAAATAGTTTTTATCTTCAAAAATTAAAAAACATATCTAATTCGTAGTGAATCAATGCATACGTATCATTAAAATGTTTTTTTTATGAAATGCTAATAAGTATACCTAATGAAAATATTGTTAAATTATATTTTTTAGACAACCGCAAACTGAGTATGCTGGGCAAATAGTAACGAGGGAGCCAAAATTGGTACAATTCCAGCCAACATCTGGGAAGCGACCAGTTTACCAACAAAACCAATTGGTATACCAGCAGGCTTATCAAAGCCCCAGACCACTAGTACTGAGACCGTCTCAGGCAGTGAAGGCGTCTCCCGTTCAAGGTTTCTACACCAATCAAGGTTACGTACCTAACTCAAACGGACATTCCCTTCATGAAGCTAGGGTTCAGGCTGCGCTTTCTGTTGCTGATGATAAGCCAGGAAGTCCCAGCGGAAGTCACGCTGTATTTCAATATTCTCCAAGACCCCAATCACCTCTTGGCGATTCTACCTTTGAAAAGGAGCTGGCACAGCTAGTAGCCGCTAATCAAGCTGCGGAGTTAAAAGTCAAACCACAACCGCAGTATCAACAAAATCACCAATATCAGCAACTGCAACAACATCAGCAACAGCAGCAACATCAGCAACAACAGCAACAACACCAACTACAGCAACAACAGCAACATCAGCAACAACTTCAATATGTCCAACGAATTCCACAAAGCCCTCCAAAGCACACATATATTATATCATCTTCACCAAAACCGAAACAGTATTCTTACGCAAGCCCCGCAACACAAGGAGTCAAGTACGTTGCGCCTTCCATTATCGCAAGAGCTAAAAGCCCCCAACTACCGCAGCAATATTTAATTGAGACAACCAAACCTCAAGCGGCACAGAGTAAACCTGTTGCTCTGAAAGCGAGACCGCAATACATCCAAGCCGCGGCGGAAGAACCAAAATATTATTCATTCCAAACATTCCAAGATAACATAAGTCCAATGAAGGTCGTTGCTGCTCCTCAATTACAACGAGCACAAGTACCTCTACAATATAAACAATTTGCTCAAAAAGAAGACAACGAACCCGCTGCACCTACGTACTTGCAATATTATCAAACTGCCAAACCTCAACAACAAGAAGAATCTACGAATGATAAAGTAGAGCAATATTACAGATTTAATGCGCCCAAAGCCCAGGCTAGTACACCCAGCACCTATCAAGAGCAGCCCGAATTTGTGCCTCGTTATGATACACAACCTAAACCAGAACAACCCACTTACATACCTTACAAAGCTTCTACGCCTCAACAGACACAACACTTCTCACAGGAAGATGACTCTTTGATTCAATCCCTTTTAGCTCAGTCTGCTCAAAAATCTAATCAAGGCCTATCAGGATTTGCAACAAGCAAAACTGCAAGTACTGAAGCGAAACCACAATTTTCTTCCCTATCACCACATTCTTCGATATTTGTTTCAAAGTCATTAGCTACCAAGAAACATAGTCATTCAGTGACGATTGAACCTCCAACCAACGCAGAACCTGAGGAAGAAATTCAGACTGTGAGATTACCTCCTCCAAAGAACAACAAAGTATACACACAAGAGGAATTTCAAGCTTTGGTCGCTGCCGGATACTCGGTTACCCCGGTGCCTGTTACAGATGATGAGGAGTCTCAGCCCAACTTCAGCCCCGCACCAGTGAACTATCCGGGTCACAGCAAATATCAGGCTTTCCCTACATCAGCGCCGGAACAAGCTTATAAAGAACCTAGTGAAGCGTACGCTCAAGCTACCCAGGCTCCACGAAAACGAAAGCAGAGGAGACCTACAGTCCGTCCTCAATATAGGTTGCAGTACCAAGACAACCAAGCAGAAAGCGAATCTCAATCGAAATTAGCTTACGCCACTCCCGAAGAAGGCGAGGAGTCGGTGAACTATGGAATGAGGAAAGCAACCAAAGGAAGGGGTCGCGCTAACAGAGGCGAATCTCTTACTGACGATTCACAATCATAGGGTTCAAATATAGTCAAGTATTAGTGTGTATTGTTAGCGAGTGAAGGTTAAATCCCATAATAAAAGGTCCATAATAAAATAATATATTAAAAATCTTTCAAAAAATCGAGATGATAATACTCGTATTTATATTTATTAGAAAATCATTGCCAAGAAATTATGCGAATATTTATGAATGATTAATAATGAAAGGGAAGTATCTAATTTGAATGCGTGAATATTTTATATAAAACGATACTATCTGAAATTATGTAGTAGTAAGAGATAATTTGTAAATAGTTATAAGATAACACATTTATGTTTAGTATTAAAAATGAAAAGAAGAAATATTAAATAAATTATTAAAAACTCTTATGATGCATTATTAATTAAGAAAATTCCAAAATTTCCCTGCTTGATGTGGTCTTTACCATTACTTTTTACATAGCAACTGATTTTTTTTTCTTGTTTGTCCGAAAGAATTGCTTTTTTACGTCTTTAGTTTTTTTCCTCGTTTGTTATCCACCTGTCCAACTTAGTGTTCGTCTTTCTCCAGAACTATGTCTCAAATGCGTCAATCTATTTTTCTATCGGTTTATCTTTATGAACGATAAAGTATAATAATAATAAATATAGGCCGCTGTTTGAACATGCTAGGCCTACGTGTCGGTTGGAGAATCGAATTTCTCACTCGATTATAATAAATTAACTAGTAGACACGCGGCGTATTAACAGCCGTTACAATTATTTCTCAGAAGAATATTCTTCAGATGTATATTTATTGCCATTCAGCCAAACAAAATCTTCGACTAAGAAAGTAATATATGAGTCATAAAAATTGTGCCGAAACGTTGAATCTTACAAATACGTATACGCAACATGTGAACGCTTTGTGAAAATCATCTTGAGTGTATTGTACTAAATTTCGGAGATCATTCTAGACTGCGGGCGTAACACAACGATAGCACACATGTTTATATTTTTTACTCGGTCAAAGTCCAAAATTAGATGCCCGGTATCTTCAACATTAGCAAATATGACGTAACCGTTATGTTTATTATATAAGCGATCCCCAAACTGAAACTTCAGTGAAGAGAACACCTTTGCGGTAGCTAGCGATTTTGAGGTTATATGTCAAAAAGTTATAATGGCGGCAGTCGATTACAAACACGCGAAATCAATTTACGAATTTACGGTTAAGGACATTAAGGGCAATGATGTGAGTCTCGAAAAATACAAAGGACATGTTTGCATCATAGTGAATATTGCATCCAAGTGCGGACTGACAGCCACGAACTACAAGGAACTTACAGAATTGAAAGAAAAATATGGAGAATCGAAAGGTATGCTATTTTTTAATTATTAATTTGATAGTAATTTTTTTTCATGATTTGAGCATTTGGTTCGTGTAAATTTAATCATATTACAGGTTTTATTTAATGCTTACTTTATGCGTAATGTATTTGTGATCACAATAATTGAATTCTTGTTTTAAATCATAATTTATTTTACCGTTACGTGGGGATGCAATGTAAACAAATTATTCGCATCCTACCCAATATAGTGCGCATGATCCCTCACAATAGACACGCCCCGTTTTATTGTTGCTCGCCGTATGTAGGACGGATGCTGTCAAATTAATGCTACGGATCTTTTATTCATCCGGCTTAAGGACTCACTCTTGTAATTTATACTATTTATTATTTTTAAAATAATCTGATGAAATTATCTCATAACAAAATAATGGTGTCTAAAAATAACGGAAATGATGACACCGCTTAATCTCAAAGATAACGAACGCTGTTGGGTTGGCCATTTTTTTTATCATATCGTAACAGCATATCTATGTAATATATCGATGTGCATGTACATTTATTTATTAATTTAATTCATGGTATATATATCTAAGATTTTTGACAGCGAATAGAATACAAGTATGGGTGTATATGTCAAAAAGTAATTAAAAAAACAAATAAAATATTAGTACAGTATCAAATTCTATGTAAAATAAAAGCTGCAAACCTGAAAAGAAATATAAAAAAAAATAAAAATAAACAGCGCAATTTAGCAAGAAGTAATTTAAATTTTAATAGTGGAGTCGATAGGAGGTTTCTCTTAAAATTTGTCAAGCTTTTACTGTAGTCATTATTAGTCTATATAGCCTGGACAATGGTGATTTAATATGGTAATAGTTGTACATTATCATCATCATATTCAGCATCTCTGTATCCGATAAATAAAAACAATCATAGTCTCCTGGTGACGAAATAAATATTTAAGTACTGTTAATTTTAATCAGTTGCATTAGATTATTATGCTTCTTTAAAATAATATGCTTAATTATTATTTTAAAGAAGCATAATAACCTAAATTACTGACATAATTTCAAATTATGTGCGTGATAAACTAGTTATTGTTGATAAACTAAAGTTCGGATTTGACCTTGTAGCGGCTGTTCAAATAACTTACTCTCAATTACATCAGTCTTTCAATGAGATTCAACAGATTAGATTAGATTAGATAGTCACCACGATATGCGGTATTTTTTTTATACACAGGATGTAACAGAGCTGGTCCAAAATACTTTACAGGCAGATTCCTGTCTTGATTATGAATGGAAAATGATCCAGCAACCATGACCATAGTTGTGAAATTGTGCAATATAAAAGTATAATTACATATCTGACTTCTTTTTTGCAAAATGTTGAAGTATAATTATAGTAACTTGTATCGATTATGAAGAATTAGTTCGTTTCAATAAAAGTTAAATAAAATAATAAAAACCCTGAGAAATTCCAATTGGAGTGTTTTCCAATTGGAATTGGAAGGTTTTTATCATTTTATTTGACTTAAATTAAAGGGAAAGAATTTTTTATGATAGATATAAATTACTGTAATGATATTCCAACGTTTGGCAAAAAATAAGTCAGAAATATTGAAAAAAAATGCAAACTTTGATGTCGCATATCTCCGTAACTATTGTTTGGTCATGTCTGCTTGAAAATATCTACTATTGATAGGTCATGGTTTCTTGAACATTTTCGACTCATAATCAAGGCAGGAATCCACCTGTAAGGTATTGTGAACTAGCTCTGTTACACCCTGTATATTAAGGGGTAAACTATACACGGAGAGTAAAATTTAGATAGAAGTTTGTTGATTTTTTAAAGGTAATATTTTTTTATTGGCACTAATTGAGGTAAATATTAAACAATTATTTTATCGGATAATTTTTGAAAAAACAAATTGTCAATTTCCGTAGAACTCCTCCTCCGTGATTGACATGAACATTCCCCGGTGAAAGTTTGTTTGAGACAGAAAATAATAGTATGTAGGTAATAAATTAAATATATTTTTAATCAACTTTAATCAAAACAAATAATCCAATCTGAAAAAAAAAGTTTTCTTGACACAAACTTGTTAAAACGATTTTTTTTTAACAAATAGTCTATCTGATTGAAAAATCCGTATGGGGCATTGTAGATATTTCATTTCTAAATACGTTTTTTTTTGGCTGTAAAATATGTAACCTGGGAGAGTTACATATCACACGGAGGAATTCTATGTAATTTTATATAATGCGGCCATTTTATGTTTTTTACATAATAAACTTTCAAATAAATGATTAATATTTGAATTAAAATGTGCCCTAATAAAAGAATTATATGAATCACCTTCTTGTAAAAAATCACATCATTTCTAGCTAACTAACTTACCAACCATCACGTCGTTTTACTACAGGGGTAGACAGAGAGGATAGAAGTCATATTCTTCTATCTTGGCACACCAATTTTGCATCATCTACATTCATACATCTTCTCATGCAAGCCCTACGGTTGTTAAGGCTTTTAACAGGACCATTTCCCAATTATCGTAGTATCTGATCGTACCAGGTCTTTCGCGGATGCCCTCTATATTCAACACTCGCCTCATATATTTGCATAACCATCCTTACCGCTCATATTCTACACGATCAAACAATCTCACTCTTTTCTTTATTCTGTCTGCCACACTACAGCCAGCATCACATTCACTTCTAATTTGTTCATTCCTCACTCTATTGACCAAAGATTTTCCATACAAGCGCCTTAGTGACCACATTTCCACCGCATTGTCTACTTTCATTACTTTTTTGCCAATTCCAAGATTCATTTCCGTACATCAGAGTTAGCACTAGAACGCCATTATGTACCGTTAGTCTTGCTAATATTAACAGGTTCTTATTGGTTATAATGGAATTCAGAGTACCATTTAGTTTGTTACCTGTAGACACTCTAATTCTACCTAAATTTTATTCGCCTAGGTTGGTATAATCTCTTCATGTAATGAAGATTCTTGGTTAAACAATTTTTAAATGATGATTTAATATTGACTGGCCTAATTGGTATTGTGTTTTATAGGTCTCAGAATTCTTGGATTTCCCTGCAACCAGTTCAACGGCCAGGAGCCAGGAAACAGCGAGGAGATTGTCTGCCACTTGTTGACGTCAAAGGCTGATTTTGGCGACATCTTCGCCAAGGGTGACGTGAACGGCGACCACGCCCAGCCCCTCTGGAAGTACCTCAAGCACAAGCAGGGTGGAACCTTAGGCAGCTTCATCAAATGGAATTTCACCAAGTTCATCATCGACAAGAACGGCCAACCCGTTGAAAGGCACGGCCCTAAAACAGATCCCAGTTCCCTGGATAAACATCTTTTTAAGTACTGGTGATGATTGAAAAAAGGAGATAAATTTACTATTTGAGGATTCTCCAAATCTTGAGCAAAAATATTCCGAGCTAAATTTATGCATTTTCTTAAAGAATATATTGTGTGTGAAATACCTTGAAACGAGGCAATCGTTTTGAATTGGTATATATAATGAGACAAATGCCATTGGTTCCCAATTGTGTGCCGCAAACTTTGCTGCAAAAAATTAAAACTTTAAGATCTACTAAGTAGATTATATTCTGCTTTAATTATTTTATGTTTTTCCATACCCAAATCTTAAATAAAGTATATAAAAATAGGCATTAAACAAATTCCGGCCCTCGTAGTCCAGTGGACATGATACTGGCTTCCATATCCAAGATTCCAGGATCGATTCCTGGTGAGGTTACGATATGTTTATTTGATTTTCTGAAGCTCAGGTATATATGTGTTTTGCTGCAATAATTGTACCTTATAACCTACTGTAGTATTAACTACAATTATAAATTAAAACTAGTAATATCATTAATTGCTATGGAATACATCAGTAAATATGCAATTACTCAGTTTGATAAATCTTTAATCTAAATACAAGACCAATTATAAATGCATCAAATATGTAACACATTTTAATTTAAGAGTTCGAAAAAGTGTGCAAGTGACATACAAATTTAAAAAAAGGTGTGGCATGACGCCGAAAAAATTTTCAATAGACGAAACACCGCAATAGACAGCAGTAACTGGCGATCAACTTTTGTTCAAAATATTGATCAGTGGAGATATTGCTTCTTAAGCCGATAATCATAATTTCCAGATACCATTCACTTCAGTATAGTTTTGTTTTCATAATTTATATTTTAATTTAAAGAAGCTTTCATTAATTTTTCACGATCATCTTTTGATTTTATTCACTATTAAAAAAACATTTATATAATTAAATACGAATATTTTTCGTTTAGATGTATCAGAACTATTAGTAAGCCTGATGCAGTCCAAAGAAATTTTGAGATCTCAAAATTATATTATTTGAGTTACTTTTAAATACTTTTATTAATCTGTGATCGTAATGTATTTGACTGATAATGGTTTGATATGTCAATAGATATCAGATGACCCGTCAAGATAGACGGCTGCTAAACGTGACCTCCAAGGACATTCTGTCTGTCACATGTTATACGAAAAACATGTTTTATCAATTAAAATTAATTATAGAAGTCTTACAGAGACGAAGCTATTATGGGAAACGTGTATGCTTTTATAGGGTGGCCCGGGGTTGATGACCTTCATGAGCTGGCTTAAGTCACCACTTTGCACAATGCAACGTTCAACATTTCCGCCATAAGAACATCCACACGTTATCAAATTTTAATAATTGTATAATATATGTTCACAATTGTATAATATATATTCGAATGGACTATGTTAGAGACATCTTTGGTCCTTCCCATGACATAGTACACATAGAGCATGGTAACTGGTAATTCAACTGGTAATGATAACTCTATATTTTCAAAATGGAATATTAAGCAATATTCTTTTTAATGTAGGTATATAAATATAGAAAAAAAAACATTTTTTAGTTACATATATAGACCATTAGGTATATATTTTTAAAAATATTTTTATACGTATGTTCTGAGAACACAATTACTGGATTTCGCGAACAGGGGGATAATATAAATTATAGAAAACTCACAGAGGACGAACCTATTTATATGGGAAACGTGTATGGAAAAGTCTTTATATTATTTTTACATATTTTATCATTTGTTACTGTCTTAATTAATTAATTATGACATAAATATACTTTTTTTTAAAATATGTTTGTTTTTATTTTTTTATTACTATTATTATTATGTCAACCAAAATAAAATTAAGCTATATTTTATTAATTTGTTGTTTCTGTTGTTTATATTAAACTAATTTTAGAAATCTGCAGCTCATGTTTCGAGTTCGAGAATCGAAAGTAATAAGGCTTTATTGTAATTTAGCATTATGATGCTTCCTTCGTGTGTAACAATCATAAGGTCTAGTATACATGATGTCTCGTAGCTAGCTAGTAGTAACTAACTAGCTAACGTAGCTAACTCCCTTCGAGGGAGTTTTCTTCCTTCAATTTTAAATAAAAAAATTTCGTTACATTTTGGGTGAAAAGTCAACTGTTAAGGTGATAAGCGTCATCAAAGTTTGCATTTTTTTGTCGATGTCGCTTACTTACTAAAATTTTCTATTCGATATTGAATGAACACTTTCCTTTAAGTTGTTACTAGCTACGAGACATCCCGAGAGTTGATTATAGTAGATAGAAGAACTTCCCTTTAACCTAACAACTGGTCGGATCTGAAATTTGAAAACAAAATAATATTTCATATTGTGTATTTTACACAATGTTTATGGAAACATTAAATTATTTGATTTATTTTACCAGTACTCCAGAGTTACATTTTTAATAAAATGTTTTGTGGTGTAAAGATTGTAATTTAATTAGGGATTTCGGTGCATATTGAAAATATGTAGGTACTGTATGCCCTTAAATAAAAGGAAATAAATTTGTTGTCGAGTACACTCGTATTTAACTATATGCATTATCATATTTATTCTGTCGGGGAAAGATTTGTTAGAAATATATATAAATTATTCTGAATCGACTGATGTTAAAAATAAGTTTTATCTTATTTCGCATCATAAATAAGGTCTTGCAAAAAAGAAGGAAGAGACCATTAAGACAAAATGGAATATAAATAATGTGTCTTTGATCAAATGTCAAAATAAAATATAAATAGTGGGACATTTTAGGTATTTAAATAATAAGAATAAATACCGACTAATTAAAATGACCAATTTCATATTTTTAATTAATAGGTTACTAGAAAATAATCTGTTAGATTGTAGATGTATTTAATTACCTTTCTCAAAAATTAATAATAATATTCTTTTTAAAATATTTATTTTATTGTTTGTTTTAATCAACTATATATTCATTAATTACAACTACACGTTTCGGAAAAAAAAACAACACCCTGATGATGGAAAGGTTTTTCCGAAACATGTAGGTATAATTAATGAATATAGTAGATTAAAACAAATAATAAAATTAATTTTTTTAAATGTCTATCTACAAAGTTGCTCAACCAATTGGAAAAAGAAGATTTTTTACCCATTCGATACTTTTCCTGTCTCTAAAATAAATTCTCAGCGTTGCTCTTACCTTGATTCTATTGTAGTTGAATTTCTTGACGCAGACAGATCTGTTCTTAATAGATACCTTAATAGATAGATTAACAGATACCTGTTCTTAATTTATTGATTCGTCACACTATCGAACATCTTATTTTATGAAATGGGGGGCATGTACGCTTACCGGAGAATTGATAAGGCAACTTGAAGTATCCGAGATGTGCGCCCTTGAGGTGAGTACTCACGAAAACGGCGCTATATAAATTATCCAACTATTATTGTTATTATTATTATGTGGATCTACAGAAGAAAACTCAAAATAAACTGGATAATAATGATTTTTTTATGTATGATTCGGTTGAATAAAACAAAATAAGTAAGTAAAATAACAAAAATCGGAAAACCTAAGTATCTCGGACATGTGATGAGACATCCAGAGAAGTACGAAATCTTACACCTCATAATACAGGGAATGTCGGGGACCTGGAAAAGGGAGAACATATTTGTAACTTATTTGTATGGAATTTATTGTTACAGAGGTAAATTTGTAGAACTCCATAATTACATATATGGAAATAAAGAATTGTTTTTTTAAGGGAATAGGTAGAACTTAATTATTTTTATTTGTGTACTTGTATGGGAATAATACACTTGTTTTACATTCTACTCTTTTAATTTACTAGTGTTACACACAATAGCATTGTAGCAGTGTACATGATTACGATTTCTGTGATCGAAAGTAAAATGAAGAAAAATTATTAACTTGAGATGTTTTTCACCTTATATAGGCATTATTTATATTTCTCAAGTAAATTAAATTCATTGAATTTAAAAAACAGCAAAATGTTATTTATGTTAGTGATATAGCCACTAAAAATTACTTTTTTGCCTACCGATTTCGAGACGTAACCCGTCTCTTCGTCAGGACTACCACTACACTAGCATGTAAATATCATTACACACAACAACA
This sequence comes from Agrypnia vestita, assembly GCA_016648135.1. Classification (NCBI taxonomy): domain Eukaryota; kingdom Metazoa; phylum Arthropoda; class Insecta; order Trichoptera; family Phryganeidae; genus Agrypnia; species Agrypnia vestita. The sequence continues at coordinate 14,817 of JADDOH010007903.1, read as the reverse complement.
ATAGTATTATTTACACACCAATACTCTTCACATGCATGTTACTAAAGGCCAATATGCACTGCATGCGCATGCACATGTTGGTCTTTAGTAAGAGTAATTTTTAGAGGTTATACATGGTTATTTGTAAAACATTAATAACCTCGTAGGGCTGTATTCCTGGCTTGATTATGAGTCGAAAATGTTCAAGCTATTATGACCTAATATCAATAGTTTAGGAGATATGCGACATCAAAGTTTGCATTTTTTTTTTCAATATTTCCGACTTATTTTTTGTAAAACGTTGGACAATCATTACAGTAATTTATATCGAATATGAAAAATTCATTCTCTTTAATACAATTCAAATAAAAAAATAAAAACCTTCGAATTCCAATTGGAAAACATTCCAATTGGAATTTTTTCGGGGTTTTTATCATTTTATTTAACTTGTATCGAAACGAATGAATTTTTCGTAATCGATATAAGTTACTGTAATGATTTTCCAACGTTTTACAAAAAATAAGACATAAATATTGGAAAAAAAATGCAAACTTTGATGTCGCATATCTCCTTAACTATTGATATTAGGTCATAATAGCTTGAACATTTTCGACTCATAATTAAGGCAGAAATATAGTCCTGCGAGGTTATTAATGTTTTACAAATAACCCTGTATAGGTACTAACATAAAAATAACATTTTGTTAAAATATCTGACCACAAAGATTACTGACCAAAAAAACAGCATTTTTCCGTACATTTGATTATGGAATTCTATAAACTTACTTCGATAACAAAAAACTTCTCTGCTCCCTTATTTCAACAGCTGTGATTTGGACCCTCCTTAGAATTGTCTTCCAGAATAGTTTAACATTTACCTTATTACTTCGGTGTATTGTCATTAATGATTAATTTTTACGTAACAAAGATCAAATCGTGACGGTAAAGTGTCATATTTAAAGTTAACCACCTTTAAATTGATCATAGCAGTTGTAAAATGGCGATCAAAGTATTAAATGTGTTCGTTTATACCGTAAATTGTGTTGTCCTTGATTCGCATGAAAGTTCTGTATAAGGACATTATGAATACCGACCATACCATGAAACAAGTCTACCGCAGAAAATTAATCACGCAGCGCATGTTCTAGAAAAAACATAATTTTATGTAGTTTGGTGTTTGAAATTCGCCTAATAGTTTTTATATTGCCTCTATCCGGTTGTGATACAGACATTGCTAAAATAATGCATATAACTGAGGAGTAGATTTGGGTTTAAAATCTGTGTATATGCCGAGCACGCTCATTCCATAAGTATTTTTTATATTTAGAGTAAATTTTTTATTGTAACAGAAACATGTAGCGAAAATGTGAGACCATGCAGTTAGTATGCAAAGAAATGCGCGCGTTTCCATGCGCACCAGATGTTAGCCGTTAATGAAGAGAGTAAAATGTGTATATTTTATATATTGTTTATGGTTATCGCGCCACTGCCTTAAATTTATTCACTTGAAATTAGTGTTCCAGTAATATAAATAATGTATTGCCGATCATCTTAAATCAAGTACCAATCATAAAGATGCTCAATTAAAAAACTGACGAATGATTGGTTACTGAATTAAACATTAGAACTGTTTATTGAATTGCAATTTTTGCTGTGTAATCGAAATACCAAAAAGGGGCTTCTTATACAAATTTCAGATACGTTTTTTGTATTTTAATTGCATTCCAAATCTTTCCAACTCGATTTATTGTATTCTAATAATAGATATAATAAATTATTTAAAATTATGCTTTCGTCAAATACTACCTATGCTTATGCATAAATTAATATGTATGCTTACTTGTGGAAACGTTTAATTTAAGTTGTGGGAACGAAAAAATCTAATTATATGAATCAATTAGAAGCATATTCATGAGAAACCTACCTATAAAAAATATAATTGGTTACCATCGAAATATGAACGCGGGAACTTTTCCGATTCGGGGAACTACGATTACCAATTTCGCTATCTTAACCATATAGGATTATGAAAAATTTGGGGCTTACGTGGTAGCCTTTCGTAAATGAGAAATCCATTATTTCATTCTCATTTATATAGCTATCATTTTTATGCTATGCAACTAAAATTCTAAAATTTCCACTTCATTATTTAATGTGTTTTCATTAAAAAATTAAAATTATATTTTGAGTTAAGATTAGCAATTATGAAAGATACACCAGTGCATCAAAAAAAAAAGGTTGGTTAACAGAATACATACCTAATATAACAAAACAAGTAAAGATTTTATAGTTAGTACCTACCTACATAGAAAAATTCAATAATTATACAAAAGATTTAGAAAAATCAAGTTGGTACCTACTACGTGCAAGATCAGACATTGGATCCCAATAATCACTATATTATAGAACATTGAGTAAGAAAAATGAAAATGTAAGCACAAAAAAGCTCTCCGAATGTTTAAATAATGAAGTTAAAAATGTTAATTTAAAATGTAAATTAAATTTTTGCAGAAAATTTTTTAATCAATGAACTTTTTTGATGATGTTCCTAAATCATCTGAAAATATATCTGATAAATAAACATTTTCGCTATTGTGCCTGTATCGACTACTTATCAGCGAATTTATTTTATAATTTGTATTTCCAGGCTGGCAATGAAAAGTGATATTTTATTTTGTTCCAGTTATGTACAAGTATCGAAACGAATATACACTTAAGTGTAATCGTGTAATGTTCATGAACACACGCGTATCTTAGATATCCATATATATGTATGCGTGCTCAAAAAATCATTTAAATAATTTAATAAGTGTTTTAAGGATCCTGTTAGATGTAATACACGCACATATAAAATGTGATTATTTATACATACTATGATATACTAATCAAATGTGATATGTCACACTTAAGTTATGATAAGACACAAGCGGAACTCAAATATCCATATTCAGCGCCAAGCGAGACATTCATTTCGGTAATGTTAATGGCTTTATTTTCCAAGGCAAACCATTATAATCTTATCAATATCTCAAAGTAAAGCACAATGTTTTCATGAGTAATCAAAATGGATATAATCGCTAAATATTAATCATGAAAATGTAATTCTATTTACGCAATGTATTCTCTGAAAATATTGAGATTGGCAGCAATGCTTCGTGATTGGTGCACGGAGAGGAATTATTATAACCAGTTACGCACAGATTGTTTATCATTTGAATTTAATAATTAGTTTACGCTGTGATGGTGGTACCAGTGGCGTGCTTGGTCACGGACTTACGTTATGCTACTAATAACAATGCTGTAAATGTATGATGTACATCGATACATGATCTTATGAAGCTCTTCATGATGCATTCTCAGCACAAGAAATAGCAAAAAAAAATGTTTAGGTCAGGGGATTGTAGCCTGCACGTTAGCCAAATGATTTTACTTATTGCCGGAAATTACTCAATGTAAATAATTAATTAATTTATATATCTAGGATCCCTATTAATAGACATAAAAAAAGAGATGAAAAATTGTATAATGTGTATTCATCTCTGCTTCTTCAGGCCCATAAAAAAACTGTCGAACATATTGTGATGACCCTGCTAGATAGTAGGGTGTCGGGGCCTTGATACATTTTATAATAATTTAGTATAGCTCCTGGTCCGGCACCAGAGTTAGACAACCCATGGGGTGTGTGTTGAATATATAAGGCGAAGCAAATCTGTAATACAAATCTTTCCATTGCAACTCAATGTAAATCATATTCTTATCACGGCTAACGATGTAAGATGACCCTAATGTGGGTCCTACTAAATAATGAAGGTTAGTAAGTAGCAAAACGTCGCGTTCAAAATACAATATATTGGATTATTAAATATTTCATTATTCTTATATGTGAGCGCGCGCGATTGAGCGGCAGGATGCAACCGGTCGACTTCAACCATATGATGTAGCGATACAGTTGTTAAAAATTAAATATTCTATACAGAAATATTACTACTACTAAAATTCAACTTTTCATATTAAATAATGTTCTATACTATAGGAAATTACTCTATACGATAAATTAACTAAAAATACGTATTAACTGAAATATTGGGTTACATCTTGGGTTCGCAGACGAAATTGATAATACCTAATGCCCTTTGCATTTACTAAGTATATTACCTAAATAGCCACAGCTATACCATCCTGTCCGTCACTCCTAAAAGTGCTACCTCTTACGCGACAAAAATACCTATCGCAGTCGAGCTATGAATATGAACTATTTCCGCCTCATAATGGCGCTTGGAACCAATACTAAAACCTTTACTAGAAATAATAAATGCGAATAAATCTCGATAAATATAATATATACTATTTGTAATACGTCGTTGAATTGGCACATGATTCGTCTAATGGATGAAGGACCCCGTTGTGTATCGTAATAACTTCAAATTCTTTTATAGGAGCAGTGTGGAAACGATTGCATAATAATACGTAATATCTAACGAGACTAATAATCTATACATTTATGTTATGATAAAGTACGTTCACCAGAAAGAATTCGTGTATTAGAAATAAAAGATTTCCGTTTTGAGACAAACCAGTTAAATTGTTCGAGCGGTGCAAAGGGAAAAATTCACACATATTAAATAACACTGAAATTAATAATTATAAACACTTTGTATTAGCAAATTCTTACCTTGAATGGTTTTCCTAGACGTGCATGAACCTGTTCATATTAACTCCATGGGAAAATAATACATATATTTTCTATCTACGAAAACAACATTTTTGAAGTAAAACTTCTGTATGAATAAATAGATAAGGTCTCGGGGATGGTTTGTTCGAACGGATTCTACAACTGCCCGTGAATTTATATAAAATAATAGTTTCTTTGAATGCTAAATTTTGTTTTTTTAAACCCTCAGCATCTCTGCTGAGGGGGGTTAAGGCTCCGCGCCCGCCTAAACCCGGTGACCAGCTTCCTAAGTGACTAAATGGCCCCCCTTGCTCCTCCGGAACTTACTGCATCCCGAGACTCTATCTCTTCTTTACGAGATGTGATCCTGTGACGCCCCTCTTTTAGGCTTATAATTGAGATGGCCGTACTCCTTGTTACGAGTTTCTGATGATGAATGTTGTCTTGAGGCGCCTTTCTTTTAGGCCGGTGGTTGAAGAATCATGTACTCTTTTGGTACGAATTGATGACGACATTAGCCTCCTTTGCGGGCAGACTTCTCAGCGATGTTACAAATTATTGTGCAATCTCACTATGCCTTTTCAGAGCGGCGTCCCACGATTCTGCATCTTGCAACATTTACTTTGGTCAAATGTTAGAATGTTAGTAACATATTTATAATATCCCAGCTATTTCATATGAGTGAATGATTTTTATACTGATTCTGGCCCTGTCTTTCTTACAGAGGACGAAATAGAAGTTAACGTTTTCTATCGAGGTTTTACAGCATTCAGGCATGAAAATCCTTCCAAAGACAAAGGGAACCTTTTGTGGGTTATGTGGCCCTGCGCCTGGTGAGGAAAGAGTTCGGTTTATTGACGACCCCGAGCAACAAGGAGGGCCCCGCTTTTAAGGGACCCTGTAGGGGCTTGTGCGGGTTCCACGCCCAAGTGCCGGCAAGCATCTACGCCCCAACTAACTAGGCCATCACAAACCAGATATCCCCAATCTTTAGTTAGATCTCCCCATTCTGTCCTTTACTCGTCGTTCTGAAGGTACTTGTTAAGCCAGATGTACCGAGGTACTCAAATCATAAAGAGTTAGCTGAAGACCGGATTGCGCAATACTTATGCAATACAATTATTATAAGGCTACTAAGCATTTCTTATAGAATTATGTGTATTCAATTGTTAGTACAAATAGTATGAAAATCCCCATACTTCAAAATATATTCGTTTGGGAGATATTCCCGTACGAATTGAATCAATATCACACAAGAAATCGTGATATCATTTATACATAATTGCTCCGATCTTAAATCTTCTCAAAATAAATACATTTCAATGGTGAAAATGATTAACCGATAGATAATATAAATGTGTTTCTTAGCTGTTAAACAGTGGCGGTATGATCCTCTCTGTTAATGATGAAATGGTAGGTTCCTCCACACGTCCGGACAGCAACTCCGTCCGCAAATGATGTTCTGGGACTGAGGGCTCTGTCGGTAGTCTCTCGGGCAGCGCTTCCGCTCGCAAGTCTGGTCTCGAACCGAAAGGGCTGGGTATATCGTGTTCGCTCCTTTTATAGTAACGATTGCACCATACCTCCGAAATCCACGCTAGTGCAGTGACTCATCCTATGCGCGATGACTTCACCGCCGGAGCCCGCCATTGGCCGGATTCAGTCATCAGGATGGTCGCCATCGGCTCAACCCGTCGAAGGCAAAGCGTGCCTATGATTGGTGCGTTTCGTTAAAATAATAGTAAAGCACCCGCTGCACGCGAGACTTGCTGTTCCGATTCATAAATAATAAAGGCTCGTTCGCACCTACTCACAAGGTCGAGTCTATTAGGATTGGCAAACAATATTAATTTAACACAGAATTATATCTATGGTATAATAAAGATCTAAGAAATATTACTTATATAGCTGAATATTCAATATTTTGTTAGCCTCTTGTAATACATAGAATCTTGAGAAGAAATATATCAGGATTTTACTTTTAAACGATTCAAACCAGAAGAAATATATTCTTGATGTCCATACTTGGCTTTTTTGAATATTATTATTTTAAGATTTTCTAAATTTATTAAATCTATCTCTATGTCGACCATCACAATATCATCAAAATACCTATATCATTTTCTATGTATCAATGTTCGTCATTGACGATGGCGTTTGAAGGTGCTATGATTACAGCCTTTACTCGCGGTTGAAACGTCACTAGCGAAACTTTAATTGATTTTGTGAACAACTGAATAAAATTAATTAGAATTACAGCAATTAGAGATGATTGGTTATTTGGATTAAACAAATGGTGAGTTTTTTCAAATTGTAATGGGTGTTAAAAAAAATTGTTTACTTTTTAGATTTATTTCATCCTATTTATTTTGTTGTGACTAATTAATGTAGGTATAACTTATAAATTTAATCTGAAATAAAAACATAAAATGTCCGTCTTTTTTAAAGGATTATACTTAGTGATGTCCAAAAAATCAAAGGTTACGCCGTATAAAACTTTGATAAGACACATGCGTTAGAGATTTGTACTATAGATATGAATCTACATTAGATTTATTTGAAAGAAGAAAAATTTTCGGAGTTGTCAAACAAAATTTTTTTTTTGATGACTTTTTTGATGAGCCAAAAGTTACAAAATTTATGAATTAGGGAGGTTTCGATATAGGCTCGACTATCTAGGCAGGCTCCAAAATAGCTGCTTTATAATAAATCTGAAGGAATATACCTAAGCCTCGTCTACAATTGGTGGGAAGCAGTCCAGTGCAGAGACCGGACTTCAGGATTCATTCTGGACTACTAGACTACTGCACTACTGAACTAGTTTTTATATGTTTGGGATATTATTTGGGATTTTTATTTCTTAATAATAAAATTTTATAAATAAAATAGGTAAAATAAAAAAATAAAAACGTGCAAACTGTTGATGTCTTGCGATTGGAATTAAACGTGCGTACCTAAAACGATAATATATGAAATATATCAGTATTCAGGGTATGCAACAGAAGCAAGTCGATTAATTCAAATACCTTGGGGTGGAATTTTCTAGAGATGAGAGAGAGAGAAAGTGAAATAGATGAATCGGAGCTAAAGTCAGCGTTTTACGTTCTCGTTATAGTGCGGTAATAAGGAAATCCGAGCTAAGTGTCAAGACAAAACTGATTCTTAAATGATAAAAAATTCAAATCTGTGTACAGACCCACCCTAATAAACGCCCATTAAATCCAAACGAAGGGAGAGAGAGAGAGAGAGAAATAGAATCAGCACAAGACAGGGGAATATGGAAGCGTTTGTAGTCTTTGGGTCCCCGACCCTAGGGCAATGGGATGAAAATTATATATATGTAAATTAATACTATGCTCATGTTATGCTTGTGATGATTTATATAGCGCCGTTTTTACGAGAAAGACGCTTCAAGGACGCTTTACAGATGCAGATGCAGATAACATAACTCTAAAAATAAAGTTTCTCGTAGATTCAATGTACGCCTCTGGAAGATACTTACTATTTTAATGAAACAACCCGTTTTTCTTCATATGCATGAATATCCACTCTCTAATGCTGTTTTCCCTGAGAAAATGAATGCCTTCAAGTTTCCTTATACCTGCAATGTGAGATTATTCTATAATGTGTCACATTAAGTTCTATTTGTCCGAGGACACCTTTGTTCTCAGAAAATTAATTTAAATTTAATCATGTTCTTATGTTTTCACGGCCACTCAGAATCTTCAGGTTTGTGTTTTCTGGGGTATTATGCCGTGTTGCCGTTTGCCGGAAAGGTCGTAATAACCCCAGAAAACACAAACTCGAAGATTACTTTGCGATGTAACTGTTTGAAAAGAGCGTTTGACTTATTTTTATTATTGATTACAAAATGATTTATTAATTTAGGAAATATTTGAAGTTGATGAATTATTATTTGATTGCTCTGCACCGTTTTCGTGAATCAGACAATCTTTAGAAAAAAATTCGAGACATAATAATCTATTTCAACATTAAGTGAATGTCATGCTGAATAAATATTGTTGACCTAACATATTTACGGCCCAATTTCTATATTCTGACAAGCGTGTAGCAACTAGTGAAAAGTAGGTAGCAACTTGCTAAGTGTCAAGGACATCTGTTAGTATATTATTTAAATTTAAGAAAAAATCTATTAGTAACGCATACCAAAAATTCAATGCAAAATTAAAAAAAAAAATGTTTTTACATATACAATACATATTAAGATAAACTATAACGGAGAAGAAATAAGTAATTTTGGCACTATCGAAATCTATTTTTATGTCTTCATTTTTTTAAACAGTTTATGTAGGGCCGGTTGCATCTATTCGGTTTATAGTAATATTCTCCACCAATCAAATAACTCGTTTCCGTAAAATATATGCTTTAAAAGAACTTTTATTTTAAACCAAGTTGATTCAACCGGCCCGTAGTCGGGTCCCAGATTGTTTGATCTCATCTTATAGACATTAATTTATTTATTATGTGTTCAATATTCTAATAAAAAATAATAAATTCATAATAAGCAAACGACGCATTTTGTCAAAAAATCTATATCTAAACAATGTTTTATTTTTTCGTTTTTTCTTTATTTATCATTAATTGTGTATTATGTAAAAACTTACATTAATTGATTTGTGATGTATATTTATGTAAAATAATTGTTTATAAATAAAAATAAACAAAATTATTGAACTACTTATTGATCTGCAATATTCTTATATTTATATATTTTATCATTTATTATTATTCATTAATAAATATTAATTAACTGTAAAAAGTGTGATGTGTATTATTATATTACTAGCAGGAAAGCAATCGGCTTCGCCGATTGCTTACTGCTAGGCCCTGCGGGCGGCTATTGTGGCCGCTTCGCGGCCAATGACGGCCGCTCCGCGGCCAGCCATGGCCGCTGCGCGGCCAATTGTGTTTGCTGTGCAGCAAACACAATTGTTTACCTATGCCTACGTCAGCCGCTTCGCGGCCAATTGTATCTGGAAAATTTCCATTTTTGCTATTGTGGCCGCTTCGCGGCCAATGACGGTCGTCCCGCGGCCAATTGTGTTTGCTCTGCAACAAACACAATTGATTTCCTTACTGTTACAAAGTTAATAGAATTTGATAATTGGCCGTATTTTGAAGTAAGCAATATTTCTTTTTTTGTTTCATGACAGTTACTGTATAATATTGTGATGCTGTCAACTCTGAGTTTTTAAGTTTGGCTGGTTTAAAAATAATGAATTCATCAACATTGAGGAGAAAAAAATCAGGTTTTAGTGTCTATGGTAGCTGTCAGTGACAGACAAAATTTCAGTGAAAAAATCAGGTTTTACTGTCTATGGTAGCTGTCAGTGACATACAAAAAATGAAACAGCTGTCGAATTCTTCTTTGTATTTATTTTTATCGATAAAATTACAGCGTCTTATTTATTAATAAATTACATAGCATTTTAGTTTAATGATTATTGATAAATGAATGTATTTTAAAAATATATCATTTTGTAGTCCATTTCACGACCATCATCTTTAATACTATCCACATAATAAAATGTAAAGATTGGACCTTCTAAACGCCCGAGTACATCTTCGTTAACCAATCGAGCATGTTCATTCTTTGGACACAGTATCGCTCGTTTACTCATTAGGGGAACATCCGCTATAGAATGTACTTCATTATATATGCTTTGAACAACATTTTGACTTACACTTTCATTTGGAATAAGCACTGATGACGCATACTTTCCTTCCACAGGAGGCAGCTTTCCATCGCCTAAATCTAAAAGCCACTGTGTAAATGAATTTTCACCTTCTAAAGCGGGGACATTAGTTTTCAAATTGAAAATAGTAAAATTTTTCCAATGTTGGCTGTTTTTAATAGATGTCGCTACTAACTGACCGCGAAAAGCCCTTCGAGAAACTGGTAGAATTTGTCTAGTCGCCGCCCAAAATGATTACTTTATTGCCAAAAATATCATTATTACCCATTATATCGCGCAGAGTACGTTCAATTATATCTAAAGCTATAACTGGCGCCATCGGCGCTTCATCCCAGATGATAACATCAGCTGCACTTATAATTGCACGGTTCTTGGATGTCACTCTGCATGTTGTGTTATTCTATAAATCAAGAAGTAAATTAAAAGCCATGTGACATGTACGTCCACCTGGTAATAAAATTGCTGATATTCCTGTCCAAGCAACAGATAAAACTTTCTTAGATCTTCCTCTTCAAGTATGTATAATAGTCTTATAAAGGAACGTTTTACCTGTGCCACCAGGACCGTCAATAAAGAAACATTTTTTTGTTTCAGGTACATCTGAAATTTTTTACTTAATATACTGTCGAAAGCACAATGTTCTCGATTGAGTTTTCCAGCCATCTCTAACCCTAAAGAACTTTCTAATGCTAAATTAATATCAACCACTTCATTATAAGTATTGCTGTAATCTGGTCCCGGCAAACCCTGTGATGTGCATGAAGAATTTTCATTTATTAATGCCTTTTGAATATACAAAAGGGAACAATTTTGTGCAATTTCTGCAGTAGCACCTTGACGACTAAAGTCTTCTGACATCAAATCTTTGAAATCGTTCCACAGCTGCAACGGATCTGGTGGGAGGCAATGAATCATTAATAAGACAAATAGGTCACGAAGAGCTTTGGGCATCATATACGTTGAAGCTTCAGCCATGCAACGCTGCCATTCTCCAATATCATCGATGAGTCCTAATTCTCGTACTGCATCACGAAATGTAGGAAGTAAGACAACCATTAATAGTCCGCAAAGATTCAAAGGACGTAGCCCCAGTCACTTGTAAAAGAATAAGTCTTAAATGGTATAATTCTATATTTCTAGGAGAAACGGGGGACATGCGACCAATAATCTTGTCCCCGCCACATTGCCTCTTCTTCCACTGCTTATTGCTAGAAAAAACATAGAAATTAGTTAAATCCTGATACTTAATATTACATGCCTCATTATCTTGTTGGTTAAGTTTAAACCATGCAGTTAATGTTGTATTATTTAAGGCTGTAGAGTCCAACCAAATTCACCTGATGGAAATAACAATGGAAAAACCATCGGATCTAAATGTTTTGATAACATATTAATACGCTGGAGACCTCCTACATTCTTAGGGTGAACAGCAAAATCTACGTTTGGCGGTAACCTACCTTCGTAATCTGCTACATACACAATGGCGACTTCATTATTATTAGATGGAGCATTATACCTTCTTTGGTCATCTAACGAAGAACGCGTAAAGAGTAGTTGAATATTCCGCATCTGGCCCCCGTGCTCTGCAACTATAGATTCTTCTTCCTCAACCGCTTCTTTCAACCTTTTGTATTGGAGAGCATATGGACTTACACGACGGATGACATTATCAATAGTTTCCATTATATTTTGTTGACATCTAAGGTTAGACGGATGGCTCATACGTACCCTGACTGCTTCATCCGCATCGTAAACATATAGTTGCGCATATGCCGGCACCTCTCCATCACTCTGCAAACTTCTAGACGTTCTATGATATACTTCACCTGAAATTTTTAAACAATACGGGCCTACACCTGGTATGTCACTTATTTGCACTCCGAAAGATGCAAATGCATTAGCACAGTTGTACTGCACATTTAAAATAAGATGTCGCATTTCTTCCTTCAGCATACACTCTTTGCCTAGCATTTTTACGTTCCCGCTGGTCAGCATTCCTTCTTTCACATTCCTCTTCTGTTATGTTTGACATTTCTTCTGGCATTTCTCTACGTCTGGCATTTCTTCTTTCATATTGTGAACTCGAATCGCATTATCAAATTGCCGGTTTGTGATGTTGAGTCTTCCATCGGAATTCTGAAAAATAATAATATTTATGTATAAATACGGAGAAAATGACACGTAAAATGACATTCGCGCCACGCGCTGTGAGTCTTTTGAGGTTATATGAGAGACGTTTATCTAAGGTTAAGTTCACTTTGCAGTTTAAATAAAATATAAAGCGTAATAAATGTTTAATAAATAAATGCTTTGAACGTTTATTGAAGCAAGATTAATGCAAAAACAATAAAAAGAAAAGCGTAAACGTATACTTACTGTCAATGTCATAAAGCGTCATTCTGTGGTATGACCAGCACAAAAATTCGTTGACTGCAATTACGTTGGCTGTTTTGAATACACGGATTCCACGATAATATTTAAAAAAATCTATAAATTCCGATATTTTAATTTTCGATAATTTGGATTTGGATGTTTTTTGATATCAGTTTGTTCGTATTCCTATATTTTTTAATCTTTTTAATGTACTCTAAAATGTTTTTTTTTAAACTGGCAACAGAAATTATCAGTATGCAGAAACGACATTGCTTGGAGTAATTAATATATAGATAAGACAAATAGGTCACGAAGAGCTTTGGGCATCATATACGTTGAAGCTTCAGCCATGCAACACTGCCATTCTCCAATATCATCGATGAGTCCTAATTCTCGTACTGCATCACGAAATGTAGGAAGTAAGACAACCATTAATAGTCCGCAAAGATTCAAAGGACGTAGCCCCAGTCACTTGTAAAAGAATAAGTCTTAAATGGTATAATTCTATATTTCTAGGAGAAACGGGGGACATGCGACCAATAATCTTGTCCCCGCCACATTGCCTCTTCTTCCACTGCTTATTGCTAGAAAAAACATAGAAATTAGTTAAATCCTGATACTTAATATTACATGCCTCATTATCTTGTGGGTTAAGTTTAAACCATGCAGTTAATGTTGTATTATTTAAGGCTGTAGAGTCCAACCAAATTCACCTGATGGAAATAACAATGGAAAAACCATCGGATCTAAATGTTTTGATAACATATTAATACGCTGTAGACCTCCTACATTCTTAGGGTGAACAGCAAAATCTACGTTTGGCGGTAACCTACCTTCGTAATCTGCTACATACACAATGGCGACTTCATTATTATTAGATGGAGCATTATACCTTCTTTGGTCATCTAACGAAGAACGCGTAAAGAGTAGTTGAATATTCCGCATCTGGCCCCCGTGCTCTGCAACTATAGATTCTTCTTCCTCAACCGCTTCTTTCAACCTTTTGTATTGGAGAGCATATGGACTTACACGACGGATGACATTATCAATAGTTTCCATTATATTTTGTTGACATCTAAGGTAAGACGGATGGCTCATACGTACCCTGACTGCTTCATCCGCATCGTAAACATATAGTTGCGCATATGCCGGCACCTCTACATCACTCTGCAAACTTCTAGACGTTCTATGATATACTTCACCTGAAATTTTTAAACAATACGGGCCTACACCTGGTATGTCACTTATTTGCACTCCGAAAGATGCAAATGCATTAGCACAGTTGTACTGCACATTTAAAATAAGATTTCGCATTTCTTCCTTCAGCATACACTCTTTGCCTAGCATTTTTACGTTCCAGCATTCCTTCTTTCACATTCCTCTTCTGTTATGTTTGACAGTCTACGTCTGGCATTTCTTCTTTCATATTGTGAACTCGAATCGCATTATCAAATTGCCGCTTTGTGATGTTGAGTATTCCATCGGAATTCTGAAAAATAATAATATTTATGTATAAATACGGAGAAAATGACACGTAAAATGACATTCGCGCCACGCGCTGTGAGTCTTTTGAGGTTATATGAGAGACGTTTAAAGGTTAAGTTCACTTTGCAGTTTAAATAAAATATAAAGCGTAATAAATAAATGTTTTGAACGTTTATTGAAGCAAGATTAATGCAAAAACAATAAAAAGAAAAGCGTAAACGTATACTTACTGTCAATGTCATAAAGCGTCATTCTGTGGTATGGCCAGCACAAAAATTCGTTGACTGCAATTACGTTGGCTGTTTTGAATACACGGATTCCACGAAAATATTTAAAAAAATCTATAAATTGCGATATTTTAATTTTCGATAATTTGGATTTGGATGTTTTTTGATATCAGTTTGTTCGTATTCCTATATTTTTCAATCTTTTTAATGTACTCTAAAATGTTTTTTTTTAAACTGGCAACAGAAATTATCAGTATGCAGAAACGACATTGGTTGGAGTAATTAATATATAGATTTTTAAACTGGCAACAGAAATTATCAGTATGCAGAAACGACATTGGTTGGAGTAATTAATATATAGATTT
>JADDOH010007902.1:0-30257 GCA_016648135.1 Agrypnia vestita | reverse complement strand
CGGGATTATATCTTAATTATCTTTAGGATAGAAGCGAGGTCATTGTACGTGCAGTCTGCATTTCAAACGTCTTACTAACATATATAAATACATATTATTGTGTTTTACAAATTGAATAGGTTCGCGGAAAATAGGCATTTCGCCCGGTTGTGCAATATTAACTTCCAACGTAGCATAATGAGATCTTATTACCGGCGCTAGACTCTTAAGGTTAGGCACTCGGGGATTATAAATGGGATAAAGAACGAGAACCGAATGGGGAAGTTCGTCTCTTCATGGTCGGGAGGCGAGGAGTCGTACGTCTTTCACGCCCCGTGATCTTGGGAGGCTGAATTTCGATTGTGGAAAAAGATGAAGTTGGATCTACTCGCGTGGCAAGACAGGGTCGAATGTCGGAGCGCGCGTTCTCGGCTATTGAGTCTGATTAGATTGGAGATACACCTTAGGTCAGGGACTAGGTAGGGCCATCTTAACTGTATCTACCCGGTTGTGACTGGGTTTTAAAGCCAAGAATTACAGGATGGTCTGAAGGTCTTGATGCGGTTACCCCTCTAACATCTAAGGGGAAGAGCCTCTCACGTCTTTTCAGTCCCCTTGGTGCGACGAGCTCGGGCTCTGGTTATGAATGTATGTGAATGTAATAACTCCGTACTCAAGGACGAGATAGGACGTTCCTCATGAACGAGAAATTATAAGATGCAGGTAGCAGTTCGACAATCAATACTTATGCTCGGGACCGCTTTAATGAACGAGATCTGTCAGCAGTTTAACAATCAACTTTATGATCGGGACCGCATTCAGGAGCACGATGGCATTACTAACATCATCATTCTCATCATTCACCACCTTTTCTAACTTGCTGTATACAGAGACCTTCGGGGTTCTCCCTTCCCGGCCAGCGAGAAACATATCAGGAACTTCAAAATCAACTGTAATAATCATGCTGTTTTACCATCATTTAATATCTCTAGTCAATAAGACTACACCGTGGGATCAATCACATCAACTATATTTGGCGATGCTAACACGGCTCTGACTGACGCGCTCAAGGGAGAGTCTTTTCCAGTCACCCAGTTAGTTCATTCAGCCCTTTAATCAGCAGTAAACATCATAATAATCCGGCTCATGTAGCCGCAACGTGGGATCCTCATCATTATACACCAGTCAATTTGACTGCCCCGCGGGATAATATACAAACCTTAATATCAGACGCGGGATTTCTTCCTGATATGTTTGTCGCCGGGAAGCGAGGACTTCGGGGGATTCCAGCAGGAGCAATAGAGTCTCGGCTTGATCTTGGTCTGCAGCTTAGTGTGGGAGGTTATGTCTAAACAGGAGTTAACCACCGGATGCGGCGATGCTCTGGGGCCGCATCCCCCTCCCCCCTACAGGGGGGGGGGGGCATCTAAAATCCACGTTTGAACAGAAGTGGTTAGACACTTCTTAAATTTCACTTACAAATCTGTATCTTCCATTCTCTTAGAATCTCGGGTGGCGATAATGTCAGACAAAGCTTGCCCTAAGCCTCTGTTGCGCCTAGTTGTTGTGAATATAAATGTGTTTGTCTTCCTCTACTATGTACTATGAACAGATAGAGCAGATCGGACAACGTGGGATGCGCTATTGGTAGGTTTCTTACTTGTGTTTTGAATATAACGTATGCTATTATATCTTGTAAATCTGTCATAAATGGGTGCCGCATGTGGTTGTGCTGACACTGTTCTAAGCTGTTATTATGAGAGGTTGATAATCAATGCGGGCGGAATCTTTAGCGTATGCCGTTAACTTGGCAACGATTGTATTGTTTTATATTTCAGTATTTTAACCCCGATGGTATTATAGTTATGGCGGTTCAATGTAAGGGAGTTTTGCTACTAGCGTTTATTCCTAGGCTACGCCGCATATAATTGGCTTTTAGGCCAACTCCGGACGTGGACGATATCGGCTATCTCTCATATAGGCGAAACTGTAGAATTCTAGAGAGGTTTCTAGAAGGACGAGTACGGATTAGTTACGTGCGTTTGTTATTTCCATAGTTAGGTAAGAATTCGATCTATATTAGTCTAGTCGCGTTAATAAGAATACGAATCTCACCACATATCAAAAGAATTTTGGATAGCTACGGACACAACGGAGGGGGAATTTTCCTAACCACTAGATAGATCACGACTGGCCAATTTTGAAAATATAAATTCTTAACAAAAAAAAAATAATATTAGCTTTCTTGTAAATATACTTCCGAAGTTCTAAGTTCGACTTAAGTTTTATCTAGTAGCTTAAAGCATAAAGTGTGTGCTTAAAAGTCACAAAAGATGTAATAAAGCTCGATGCGGTAGCTTAAAGTCTCAAGCTTTGGGCTTTTCGTAAAACTTATATTATTAAACTTTATAGTTAGGTATTTAGCTTAGGTGTACAGGTAGATACGTTACAAGGCCTCACATATGTCTTATAAATAGTTGTGAATAGTGGTACTGTCAGATGTTGGAATGATCTTCTCACTAAATACAAAATAGAGTTAGCCTTCTTAACCACACTCGCTATGTGCATATTACGATGAACTTCCGCAAAGTTTGTCACGATAATTTCGAAACATGAAATGCATTTCCGCTGACCAAAGGTTTGATATTCTTGGATCACGCCTCGTATATATATGAGATTTCTACGCTTTTGCAAAATAATACAAGTGAATATATGTACGGATAATTACGCGCCACTCTATCAAACAATGGGCACGCAACCATTTGGCCATGTTCTCATCACGATGTAATTTGGACATAAACAATATATTTCGTTCTGCAATACATCAAGCCCCGGACAGGTGTGCAATATGCGTGGGTCACATAAATCAACAACAGATGTCGTCGTGTTCCCGCGCTTCCACCGTCACAAAGCGAATTCAATAACGACTTATTTACCCCCGACCTCAAATAATGCATATCAAAATTGAAAATATAATAATATGATAATATAATGAAAATATAAAATATAATTATCCTTTATAACTTTTAGATAATTCATTTTCATCGAGTGAATACATCATTAACATTATAACGGCCCAGCTAAATATGGGTAACCTCATTCGCTAGATCTTTTTAATATTTTATTTATTTTTCTATTTTTTATTAAATTTATTTGGTAAATGTACAAACTTAAGAGCAACTGTATTCAATATAATATAATTAATACACATTTATATTACCGCTTTTAAAAGAGAATTTGATTCTCGTGTTTAAAAGTGGGGGGCATTGTCATAATATATGTATATATTATCTATTATTAATGTAGTCATTAGTGTAAGACATTAGATTAGGTAAGTAGGATATAGACAAAGAAACATTAGATTAAGTTATAAAAATTAAGGCATTTATTATTTTAATTAATAAAAACTAAAATATGAAGTATCTTTCTACGATACTGAGTTATTCTGATTACGTAATAATATTTTCAATGTAATGTTACTGTTATAATTGTCATACATTTGGTCAATTATTAATCCCATGTTAAATGACAATGGAGATTAAATGACAAACAATGGAGATTAAATGAGACGAGTATAAAAGCATACAAAGATGGGCTAAACCCCTTTTTAAGGCAGGGTATTGGGACACGGCGAAAGTATGTACCCCCTCGCGTATATTTAAGACAAATTTAAGAAACACGTAAAGCATGTATTCTTGTATCATTTAATCCCCCAGTATACAAAACAAAAGTAGTTTTTACAAAAGACGGTGATTTTTAATTTGTTTTATTGAATTTCATTCCAAACCGAGTTCGGAATTAAATTTAATAACACTTTTTAAAAAACTCTTTTAATAATAAAGCGCGACTTATAAAGAGTATTTAGTTTGACCTTTTCATAATTTTTTAAAAATTAACAAACTCGTAATTTTTTTTAAACGTGAAGACCAGACAGCGTTCCAAGAAATTTATGTCAGTACATGACAATATTTTTGATAGTATGTTTCCTTTTCCATGTACGTCCACAACATTATTTTTCCATTTCTTTTATTAAAATTGATTGATTGTATCATGCTTAAGCACATTTTTGAAATATTTTATTTCGCATACGGCTAAAATCTCAATCTTTTTAACTTAATCATACTATCTTTCTTATAAAGGCGCTCTGTTTTGACTGTCATTATGAACTTTTGAATCCCGAGAAGAAAAATAAGAAATAAAAATATTACGCTATAATCATCGGGTGAAGTGTATACTCTATGGTATCGCTATAAAATCGTTGATCCGCATGCCTTTCCCTCTACAAAACCCGCCCTATTTACACACAGCACGAAGCTAATGTAGAATTCGGGAAGATCTCTTTTATACGTTGAATTATAATTATTAAAAACAACGGGGTGTTGTTTCCTCATCCTGACGTGAAATTTTAATTGGTTTTATTAATATTCTGTACGAAAATTAATTAATATTTAACTTTCCACCTCAACACTTTCATATTATGTTTTCATTTAGTTATATTAGATAATTATAATACGTGTTGTGCTTTTGATAACATTTAAGCTATCCGATAATACAAGAAATCATTTAAACCGACATACATTGTGTAACATACTCATTAGGGTGGGCCAAACATTTTTTCTACTCTTTAAGGGGCACAAGAATATAAATAATAGTCTCAAAATAATAAAATTATTGTCACGTGTCGTGGCTGTAGGAGGAATTAATGAAAACCTTGGAATTTATTTAAGTGATTTATTAATTACTGATTAATTAACTATTGAATATAAAAAGTAAATTAACACAATAAAACTGAACGCTATTCCTTAAATCATACTACTTTTTTATTTATTTATTTTTATTTATTTAATGTTTATGGAAGACCAACAGCACAAAAAAATGCATAGAAAACATTGATACAATATAGATGGCCAATTACAGGTCTCCACATTTAGAAATATTTCAGTAATGATAAATATTTATGATATACTAAGGCATATTTATTATATAGAAAGAAAGAATAAAAAATTTAAACAAACAGAAATATGTCAGTAGTGATAAATATTTATGATATACTAAGGCATATCAATTATATAGAAAGAAAGAATAAAAAATTTAAACAAACAGAAATATGTCAGTAATGATAAATATTTATGATATACTAAGGCATATCAATTATATAGAAAGAAAGAATAAAAAATTTAAACAAACAGAAATATGTCAGTAATGATAAAAATTTATGATATACTAAGGCATATTAATTATATAGAAAGAAAGAATAAAAAATTTAAACAAACAGAAATATGTCAGTAATGATAAATATTTATGATATACTAAGGTATATTAATTATATAGAAAGAAAGAATAAAAAATTTAAACAAACAGAAATATGTCAGTAATGATAAACATTTATGATATACTAAGGCATATTAATTATATAGAAAGAAAGAATAAAAAATTTAAACAAACAGAAATATGTCAGTAATGATAAATATTTATGATATACTAAGGTATATTAATTATATAGAAAGAAAGAATAAAAAATTTAAACAAACAGAAATATGTCAGTAATGATAAATATTTATGATATACTAAGGCATATTAATTATATGGAAAGAAAGAATAAAAAATTTAAACAAAAGATAAAGAAACTTAATTATTACGTGGAAAAAAATTCAGCACTCAAAATTTTTCTTAATCTTGTGTGGCTGCACTCGAACAGATCAATATCCAATAATCTTATCAGTTTATTGAATGCATCGCAATATGCAATACGCAATATGCAATATATCACTCGTAAATAAACACTTTCTCATCACTTGTTTAACATTCACTAGAAAAATACATTCAATTCTCACTCGCAATATTAAATCGCTTACGTCTTTCTCCAATTAGATAAGAACTTCGATTATTCACTAATTTATCGCTTGGACTTCGCTCCGTTTTCATCTGTTAAACGACTCCATAAAAACAACATCCGCACCGCAGCCGGCGCTTGTATTTATATCTTAAATCTGATACTCTCGTACTTACTGGATTATTCTATTATTTAGGAGAAGATTTTCGTAGCTTCTAGAATTTTCTAGGTATTTCTCGAATGTTTCAGACGCCCCCAGAAGGCAGTGGACAATTCTAAGCCGTTCTCGATTCTTCGATAGTTTTGTGACAAGTGACACGTCACCAGGAGTTCGGACAGTGCAATAAATTCTTTTTAGCACCTTGTTACATTATTATAATATATCTGTCTCCAAATTGAAAACTATTATTTTATTTTTTTAGGTAAGTTCCAAGTACGGTTCTAACCATTATTTTTTATAGTAATTATTTATTATAGTAATCATTATTTTTTTCTTCATACATGGACAATTCTTCTTAATTCCAATTTTAAGATTGTCGTGGCAAAAATTGAAGAAATATGATCAACAGCTTCTTTTGTAATTAGTAAATGTTACTAATATAATTTTAATTTGCTTTATACACACGCATTTTTTAACCTTTTTAATTTGAGAAAACTAACATAGTATAAACTACACTGATTGTTTTTAAATATCTACCGGTTTCAATACTGAACTGTACAAATGTTCAGAATCACAGTCGGTAGTCGTTTAAAATCAGTATGGTTTATAAAAAGTTTGTTCATTTTTTCAAATTAATAATTATTTCCAACGGTAAAGTTAATGCTGTATATGTAAACAAAAAATAAAATATTCATTTTTTAATTTTGTTTTGTGTGCTGTTCATTTAATTTCTTTTTTCTTTGTTGTTTTGTTCATTTCTGTAGGGAAGCTATTAAATTTCTTATTCCTAAAAATATTTTCAAATTATTGTGAAATCTTAAGAATCTACTCATTTCAAATTTTGCAAAAAATATTCTTTATTTATTTGTATAATAGAAGTTTTTTGTAAATATTTTATAATTTCGGAACTGTGAACTTTGTGAAAATTGTTTGTATTTCAAAAGTATTTTTTAAATATTACTTTAATGATTGTATAACCTCAATCACTAGTAAAAAATGTGAATGAAGCATGTATCAAGTATGGTCTGAAGATGAACGCTCGCAAAACAAAATTATTAATGGCATCAAAAAGATCACTTCCAACGCCATAAATAACCAGTAAAAACTTACCTATAAAAAGAGTCACGCAATCTGGGTACTTAGGTCATGGGTGAATGAGAATTAGGATCCATCTCAAGAAGTTAAAGCTCAAATAGAGATGGCAAAAAGTACGTTTCTCAGAACGAGGCCGTTGTTTTCTAACCGTGACCTAAGCCTACAACTTAGAATGCGTATGGTTCATTGTAATATTGTTGACATTCTCTTATCTATGGTGTGGAGGCATGGACACTTAACCATGAACTAATCAGCTATGTCGATGCTTTTGAGATGTGGATCTATAGACGCATATTGAAAGCTTCCTGGGTGGATAGAGTGACAAATGACAAAGTCCTCCGACGTATGGAAAAGACCTTGAATTGCTGCAAAGTATTAAGATAAGAATACTGGAGTATTTCGGACATATTTATTATGAGAGGACCAAAATATAGTCTTAAAAAACTCATCATCCAGGGGAAAATATGTGGTAAAAGAAGCGTAGAAAGACACCGCATCTCATGGCTGCGTAACTTGAGAGAGTCGTATAAGTGTAACTCAACTAAGTTTTTAAGTGCAGCGGTAAATAAAATCGTAATCGCTAGAATGATCGCCAACCTCCAGTAGTAGATGGCACCATATTCAGTATTATTCTATTTTTTATATATTGTCACAACTACATCATTTTTTACTTTTTAAAAATTAAAAAAAATAATATATGAGAAATTAATAATAATTAAATACTTTCGTGAAAATAAATTTAACTATTAAAAGTATATTGAATATAATAAATAACACGGTCCTTTTTACAAAAAGTAATCTTTTCAATTTATTTCATGTTGGGTTGGTACTTAATTATTATTAATTTCCCATATATTATTTTTTTATCATTTTTATTGTCTTTATTTCGACTTTAAATTTTTTATTTGTTATTATGCTTTGTATCCTAACTCCTGGCAAAGAGACCATTGGCCCTGAAACATGTTGATATTTTCAATTTATAAGTGGTGAAAACAAAGTACATTTTTATGAATTATATTTTTTACTTGAGCTACAAATTATGAATATTTAAAGATGTGACACAGCACCAAAATGAAGCTAGTTTTTTTTCCATAATTTCGACACACTGGCTCAAAAGGTTAGCCATCACTGCTGTAGAACTATGTTCTGATATTATTATTTCACAATAAATGTGATTTCGTAAAAAAAAGACCAAAAATGGCATCGTGAGATTGAAACGCACAGAAATACACTGAGGGCAGACCCACCGCTAATCCAATATCATTTTGTAAGCAAAAGCATATTTATCGGTCCTGCTCAATCGCCACCTAGTTGGCATTTTTAATGCTAAAAACAACCGTGCGACCCTGTGTTGTAAAAAATTTGACCCCATGTTCCGGTGGTTCAGTTCTTAATTAAAAACACAGATTACACACAGAAATGAAGGAATCGAACCCGCGACTGCAGGGGTGACAATCGAAATTCTAACCCCCCATTAACACTCCCTATAAACCAGCCTAAAACGAGTTTAGCCAGCGTCACTAACGACGGTAAAATTGAAACGTGTGACACGAATAATCGTGTTTACGCGAAAATATTTTGCAAAAGTGCGTTAGAAATTTGCGTTGTAAATCGCGGCCATCCCATATGGGGGAAATTTAATTAAAACTCCGCTAGATACATTTTCCAAAATGCGGGGCGTAAATCTGAAATTCCCAAACTTCTAACAGTCTATTTTAAAAACCAATTTACATGCAGTAGATAGCTCCGGTCGGGCTAAGCTTAATTATTTTTCGCGCCAACGGAGGTTCTCAAATGTTGAAAAATATTCCGCGAAAAAAATACGTTTTTTCGACGTAATTGTAAAAGCTTGTAAATCCGCTTAGGCGCCTGTTGAATTTTTAATGTTTTCTTTTACATGTTATGTTACATGATACGCGTTTGCGTTTAAAAGGTTGTAAATTTAAAAAAAATATCCTAAGTATGTAATCGCATATGCTTTTCATTTAAAATTCTGTGAAAAATACGTTAATATGTAAGAAATATACAGGGTGTCTCATAGCTAAGGGAAAAAATATCGGAGAAGTATTCTATATTCAATTATTCTATGACTATTTTGAAAATTTTATGAAAATATTTTTTACACGTTTAGTGAGATGTCAATAGTGAACGAGATAAACAACTTTTTTTTGTAGGTGTTTGTATATATGTTGTTTGGTTTCAATTATATTTTTTTTCTGATCAGTTCTTTCTGATCGTTTGGGGGAGATTAATTAAGAATTTAATATCAAGAAAACTAAAATGATTTTGGCTGGTGGTAAAATTAAATTTTGGTATATTAAGTGTATCTTTAAATCTTGAAGATCGAAAATAGCTTCTTCTGTTTAATTTTTTGTTTATTCACATACCTATTACAAATAAATAAATTACTTTATTTATTAATATTTACGATTTTTGCAAATTAAGATAATACTATTAGAAAATAGTCGTTAGTCTATGTGGTCTAATTAGTGTGACATGTTGTTTGAGGGGAATGTAGGGTATAAGGCATCCATTATTTTAATTGCCATAAAAACACATGACAGGAAGCAGAAAAAAAACATTCTGTGTTTTTATGTCTACTTTTCCGATGGTGCAATATCACTTTTAATGCCCAATAATTGCGCAGTGATGGCATGTAAACTATTTTAAATTAAAATACGTATATGAATACAGTGTGTCACATGCATGGATTGTAATGTCGATGCGATATAATATATCATCATGTCAATTAATAGATTTGTCTTTCATATAAGTTTTTGATAAATTTTATATATTCCATTATTTTGAAAGTTGGTAGAAATAACTTTTTCTTACAGTCGTGTATTAATTTTTCGTTTTAGAATATTAAATAAAAGCCAATATTTTCATCACAGTGATAGAAAAAGGTATTAACATTTGACAAATGTCTTGATGTATCTCTATTTTTAAGTGTTGGGGTAATAATCATACAAATAACAATCTTGTTATTTTAAGAATACCGCCATTTTTTTTCTTTTATATTATATTTTTTCCTTACTAAAATATTAATAAAGTAAATAAAAATACACTAATATATAAAATATGGGAAAATGATTTTGGTAACTTATTCAAATACCAGTTTGTTCTCTGAGTTGATATTACAAGACTATTGCTGGTCTCTGGATACCGAAAGGCGATCGTACGTAAATGAATTTTACATCTTTTCTCATACCTTTTCTTGAGTTTTTGTTACACGTTTGTAAGGAAATATATAATTAAAAAAATAATTCATCAGGTTCCGTATATTTTAAATACGGATTCCATGTCAAAATGAAACAGTCTAAAGTATTGATTTAATTAATAAATTACCAAGCCTACGATGTCTTAAAAATAGAGAAAATATAATTTATTTGGTGTAGACATAAAAACACAGAATGCTTTTTTTTTCTGCTTCCTGTCATGTATTTTTATGGCAACTAAATTAATGGATCCCTTAACTCTGCATTCCTCTCAAACGACATGTCATACTAATTAGACCACATAGACTAACGACTATTTTCTTATAGTCTCGTCTTAATTTGCAAAAGTCGTAAATGTTAATAAATAAATTGATTTATATATATGTATCATTTAAACAAAATAAACGTATTTAAAATATATGGAACGTGATTGATAAATTTTAAAATGATATTCTTAAGTTCAAAAATGTGATAAAAATTTGAAAAGAAAATCTGAGAAAAAAATGTTGGAAATGTGTCAACGTCGAACACATATACGTTAATGTATCTTAATTATAATTACTCCAAAAACAATGTGTGCAGTGCGCATCATTTCCATTGCTAGTTCATAAAATAACGAAATCGTGCGAAAAGCAGCAGGCAAAGGGCGATAACCAGTCGCACACGTATAGCCAATAACCAATTGCAGACTTCATTGGCTTTGTAGTGGATACTACTATCCAATGGTTATGCTACCGTTATTTACCGTCCCTTCAGATCATATCAGAAAAAAATCTAAATAATTCGTACAAGTTCAAGAAATTGTAAATGAACTGCGAGAGCGCTGTCACATCGTTTTAGAAGCCCTATTTCACCATCCGTGGAGGTGCTAGTTACGCCGCTTCATTATATCATAACAGAATATTGCCAGGCGCAAACAAGTACCTCCGCAGGGGTGGATGGCAGGTCCCTACCCCTATCCGGAGCCGACCTCATTAAACCGGCAACCAGGGTCTCGAGGTAGCGGGGGAAACACTGTGTATTTTTTATTATTTATTTTAGGCAGTTACCGAGCAAGTCGGGAAATAATGATGTAACGTGCGGACGAGTCCCGCCGCCGGCGATATGGAATATCACTATTTAGCTTATTTATTGGCTGCTTTTTTATTTATTGCCCGCTTTATGGGACCGTCGCACGACTCCAAAAAACCTAATTGTGTACGCGGAATGTGGAATCAAAGAAAACAAACAAAATATAATTGGGAGGATCTTGTGAATCGGAGAATAGAAGAAAACTGGGTGAATTTTTTGAATCGTGTATTTCTTATCTGTTTTAGAGGGGCAAAAAATTTATTGAATGGATACTTTTTACAGAATTTATTCATTTGATATGGAAAAGTACTTGCATGCTGGTTTGTAGGATTTTTTTTGGTTTAAAAAGGTTGATGATGCAAAAATCACTACCGGATCAGAAGAAGAACTTCTGACTTTTTAACGACATATTCCCATAATATACGGCACTAGAAGGCAATTTCTTTTTCCTTGATACCTCTATATGATTGCTATATGAGATGCTAAAATATATCAAACTTTTGGTCAGCAGAAGCATATTTATTCATACACACCTTAAAAGAGCAAGATAATAATGTACAAAGCATGCGTAAGACCAATAATGATATACGGCGTTGAAGTAAGTGTAGGAAAAATTAGGACTCAACAAATATTGAGAACTTACGAGATGAAGACACTGAGGATGATATCAGACAAGTCGCAGAGAGATCGCGTGAGGAACATCAGAATAAGAGAGATATGTGAGGCTGAGGACATTGCACTATGGAGTAGACAGCCAAAGAGGGACTGGTATAGTCATGCCCTCTAGAAAATGGACAGCAACAGACTCCCTTATATCGCACTATATAGTCAGCCTCATGGAATCCACCCTCGCGGAAGATTTCCCAAAAGATGGAAGAATAGCTGGAAATCCACCCCACAGGAGATGCTATGCTCTGATGAAAAAAATGCATAGGTCTATTAAAAGGAAGAAAAAGAATACTGTATATTTGTTTAATCTACTTATAAATAATTTATTTAGTAATGCGTACACTTCTCCTAGCAGTACCACCATCTCTTCTGGAACGCAATTTCGGAATGGTATTCAGCTGGGCAGACATTTTCCGTAGAATGTCTTTTCTCGATTCAAATAGGGTCGTATTCAGCAGTATTTTTATCTTACAAAATAGCCAAAAATTACCAAAGCTAGAAGTGTAGGGAACCTAACAAACCAATGCATCATTTGATTAAGAAAACTAGAACCAAAGGCGAAGAATGACAATTTCAAACGGAGTTTACGACAAGTTACAATGCTATCGTAATATGGCGCTATGGTACATGTTATAGGTACATAAATTTAGTTGATTTTAGGTACAATGTGGGATAACAATTGTTGTTGCATGAATTCTCTGCTTCTCGATAGGGTGAGCAACTACGACGATAACAATCTCCTCATTATACCATTTCTAAGGCAGTATTCCTCGGGGTGGTTTTGCGATGGGGTTGATAATAATTATCGTTGACAGATGTTTCGCCATTGAGAGACGACTGTCATATCTTTGAGGGACTGGAAGCGAACATTCCCGTTCACGTGACGTATAAGACAATGTGGGGAAAACAGAGTTAAACTTTATTTAATAATACACATTTACAAACACCTCATTTACTTGTTCACGATTAAAGTAATAAATACATTCTAATTTAATTTTTTTATTATTAAACAAGCTCTAACCCATCAAAAATGGCGTACTTTTACATTCATTTTTTTTTATATTACATTTACTTTAGAAGCAAAAAACTTAATTCGCAAATATTATGAATAAGTTAGAATTATATAAGCATACATAAAGAAAAGAAAATATTAAATATAGGTATATAAAATCATTCACATCAAAGGTGTAGGAGAATCCTGCTTCGGAATACCCTCTCAGAGACATGGAACAGATCGATATCCAGAGTACATAGTTCCTATAGAATAAGTATGCAAAATTTGGGGCAGTTAAAAAAAAAATTAAATAAATAGGGACGTTATAGAAAGTTACGGACATACAGACAGATAGACAATGAAGCGATGATTAATGAAGATATATATATATCATAGATGTCTCATAGAGACGGAATAAATAAAAAAATATGGACGTTAGAGGAAGTTAGAGACAGACAGTAGATAGACAACAAAATTATTATTAATCAAGATACATATATTATAGATGTCTCACAGAGACGAAGCTATTTAAATGGGAAAGTAGTTATGGAATTATTTTTGGGCGTTCATAGGGCTTAGTACCTATCGTACCGCTGACTTAAGTGATCATTTCATTCTTCCCATGATAGACAACCATATTAATCAAGTTTGTGAATGTTCCCTTGGAGATAAAATCCAGTATTGTGTTCTTGAAAAATCAGAAAAATATTTTGGATTTTTTATAATTATGGAATTGACCACTTTACATGTTTGTCGAGTTTAATAAAACACTCGATTCAGTTGAATAAGATATACTGGCGTTCCTCCTGAGTCAACATTATGGACATCTAACTTACGCTGAGGGTGGATAGTGTGGACTCGAATAAATTTCAAACACTAGCGGTAGTACGTCAAGGAAAGATATTGACGCTATTACTCTTCGATGTATGTATTCGGAGTACATAATGAGGATTATCCTTGAAAAGTGGAACAAGAGAATATACAGGGTACCCCAAAAGTTTACGTCGTCGCTTATAGGCGAACTCATGACTCACCAGAATATTAGTCATTTCGTGAAAATTTATAGTTTTTCGAGTGCCACAACTATAAAACCACATATTTTAGGATCGCGATTTTAGGAATGCACCCGCGAATAGCTTTACTAGTGATTGCAGTAAAAAATTCAACTAATAGTGGAAAAACTTTTTGTAAAAAAAAAAACAAGATTTTTGCTCGATTCGTAAATTGTTTAAGTTCGACACTTCTTAACGCACAAAATATATACCATGCTAACCTAACCTAATCTAGCCTAACCACTTGTTAAAATACTATGACAAATAGTTTTACTAGATAAAAACAAATACGTATCAGGAGATTGCAAAACGATCAGAAAAGTATATAATCGAAGTCTTCTGGAAAATCTAGAGGTTTTAGAAAGAACAGGAATTTTTTGAACGATAGCATTTCGTATAAATATTTCGCACTAGGAATGGGAGTAAACTGTTGTATAATTAAATACAGAATCGGATGCAAATCAAACGAAAACAAACGAAAAGCGAAACGGCGCCTGTTTGTGGAGTATTCTAGTTGGCGCAGCAATTATAATGAATTACGAAATAATATTCCAGTTATATAAATTTGTGTCTAGTATCTCTGTTTATAAATAAAAGTTACGGATATTTTATACAAACCGTATGTTTTTCCGAGAGACAATTGTCGACGTATCGTTGAAGTCGTATTTAACGTCATCAGGAGAACGACCTGTACCCGCGGAGGCATAGGGCGTAAGTTAAATATGTCTAACGACCGTAATTGATTTTTATTTTTTTATTTCGTATTCTACTTTTACGAACTCGAGACAATATATAAGTCAACTTATCATATCACGCACGACAATATATAAATCAACTTATCAAATCACGCCGTTTCCGCGTAGTTAGGTAGGTAGGAGTAGTTAGAGAGGAAAGAGCGCCACACTCTTCTGTCCTGACACAAAATTCTCGCCTCATCCACGTTCATACGTCTTCGCATACAAGCTCGACGTTTTTGAGGCTTCTAACAGGACTATCTTCAAGTATCTGGTTGATCTGGTCTTATCATATCTTTCGCGGTCGCCCTTTCTTTCTGGCGCCATCAATACTTGTGTTTTATATGTTTCTTACCATTCCTTCCTCATTGCTAAACGCACATTGCACATGCTAAAACGATTTGAGCGAGCCTTTTTATTATATTATGCTAAGATCAGCTCAAAATTAATTCAGGGGTATTTACGCAATTAAAGCATCATTATTAAAATTATGTTAAATACTGTAATAGACTATATCCCCGATGATTTTTGAAAGTCCTTGAACGATCTTTGTATCTTCGATTTTTCAATAGTATTTCAAAATATATATTTTTTTAAAATATTTTCATTTCGTATAAAATGCCGTATACCTTGTTTTGTCGTCAGCCCTCAGTTATGGTTAATTGGATGTGTAGTCTAACAACATAGTTCGTGGGATCAAGTTTCTCCAGCGGCTATCCAAGCAGGTACCTTCTATTTTCATAAACCACCTCTATCCTACGCTTAAGCCTTGTTTGAAAAATTTGTTAAGACTGTTGAAGTGTGGCATGGTTTTATGCTGGAAATTAAATTACCTCCATCATTATCAGTCCTTCACATCTGAATTGAAAGTGTCCAAAACAGATTCTTAAGATACCTAGACCTCCGCTCATTTATATGTCAATGAAGCAAGCTGCGAAGTTTTTTAACATGCAGACTCTAACTTGTCGAAGAGACATGGCTGACACGCTGATGTTATTCAAAATAACATTCAATCTAGTTGATAGTCCGGAACTACTTCAATGAATATCTTTCCACCCCCCAACTCGTAATAACAGACATTCACCTACTTTTCATCTCCCCCTTTGTAAGATTAACTCAAAACAAAACTCCTTTATGTACAGATCCACACATTTATTTAACACAAATTATCACACATTGACATTTTCAACTCAACGATAAGAAACATAAAACAAACAATGTCTACACAACTTATCTTATAATTTATCTTCCCGTCTACTCCCGTCCCACATTCCCCTCCACCCACATCACTCGCTGTTAAAATTATTTTACCACGTCACACTTGTTCTAATAAATTATCACATTTTTATAAACTATTCTCTATTAAATTACTATATTCAGTGGAGAATTTGTAATTGGCATAATTTTAAATCCATTGTTTTATATTTGTTAATATGTTAAAATGCTGTTAATTTTCCCTAAAATAAATAAATAAATGCATCTAGGTCTCTCCCAAAGATCGCCAGTTCTCTTTATCTTCATCTATTTGCATTGCTCTATTGCCCGCAACTCTTCTGATATCGTCAGTCTTTTGAGCTAGCATACAGTGAAGTGGAACCCAAAACAGACCCACAGCCTCCGCATAAAAAGTACCCTTATCGGTTCTACCCCTTCACCGTCCCTTATTCTTCTTATTCTAGATCACATATCTGTTATTGGGAAACGGAGCACTAGCTACTATCTTTCCATCTTTTTGGCGGTCTTCCTGGCATTCTATGTCCCAGGGTATACTGTAATGAAATTCTTGTATTATCCATCCTATACACGTTGTTTCTCTAATATCGCCGTCTTTTCCCACCCCATCTCACTATATATTCTGTCTGACAGATGTCCCTTATTTAAGAACTTCTAAACCTATCCCTAAAATTCCTCCCTGCTTTAGTGCGCAAAACTCTCATACGTCCGAAGAAAGTTTTTGGTACTAACTGTGTCAGCACTAGTTTCTATACTATATATCACAATGGGCCTCACATAGGTTTTTTAGATCCGGGCTTTGCTATCCTTAAGGATGTGCTTATTCCTACATACAGTGTTCGGATATCACTGCTGCCTTACTGATTTACTCTCTTACTTTATTGTTGAGATTACCGTGAGCAGATATCTCGTCTTCATCCAGATTGGCATATTTTAATGCTTAAGCGGAGCTAGCGGATACTAAAAAATCCTCTCATAATCTTTTCGATAAATATGTCCAATTTTTTTTTTCTTTTTCTGTATTTATTATCTTTTTTTCTGTATTTTTTTTCTTGTTTTTTTTCTGTATTTTAGTTTTTTTTTTTTTTCGCGGATGATCGCTAGATAATTGCAGTTATTTAATGTATCTTTAGGGAATCAAAACACCGACAGGCTGCTCTATAGTCTAATTCATCGGAAATGCGTGGCAGCGAATAAATAATAAAGGACTGAGAAATGGTGTCAAACCAAATGTTATCACATTGTTGCAGAAAAACAGGTATTGTCGCTTGAAAAATATTTTTTTGTAATTTTTGGATATTTTTTTATTTAGCGATGAGACATTTAAACACGTTTTCGTATTTTCTAGAGTATTTTGTAATTCATATTATATGACGTACTTTACTGAAGAAGATTTGGTCACGTACAAAGTACGTTTAGATGCAGACGCCTGCAGTTCATAACGTATATCGCTTTCCGTTGAGCGCATAGAAAATAAGCAAACTTTGTATGGACTCCCGATCTACTTCCATTACTTGCATGTAAGCTTGATCTAGGCAATCATTTAAGGAATGAATTGTGAAATAGAACAAAAAATAACAAGGAGGGCGATAGATGGAACGAATCACAATTTACCATATTTTGCAGTACGTTCTAAAAACACTTACTGGATTCTGTCGATATAGGAAATATAATTCATTAAGATAAATAATGACGATAGCATGATTGTATTAAGTAATATAAATAAGGTACATGTAAATAAATTTCCCAATTTTATATATGGATGGTTGATCTTGGGTGGAATTGGTGTACGTTACATTGCATAAAGTCAAAACTTAAGCCTGCATTAGACACATCATAAGCCATGTTAATACCCAATTTAGACTTCTTAATATTCTTACCTTTGTCTCTGTGTGGTATCTACAATTTATTGTAATTAACCATTGTAATTTTCCTGACTGGGCGATTGACGATAGGCTACAAACTTAATTCTATTGGGGGAGCGAAAACTTCATCGATAATGTATCTTAAAAAAACATTGAACAGAACGCGCTCTGTTGCTCTATATGTCTGTCTGTCTGTTATCTATACAAATTTACACCGTTTGTCCGATTCGATTCAAAATTTGCATACTTATGCTTTAGGACCCGGCGGGTAACAAGGACTGCATTTCTCCTCTATTACCCCTTCCCTATCTTTTACCCCTTCCCCCTAAAATATTTTCGATGGAAATCTGTACCGTTCGAGGGAACATACTGAAAATTTGGAGGAACTTACAAAGACACAATTTAAACTGTGATATTTGTGGAAGAATCTGTATCTCTAGAATGATGGAGATATAAATGGAAGACAAAGGGATACTCAATTTTGAGGCCAAACAATAATGACGACGATTGCAGTAATGGCAAACCTCTAGCACGTGGGTCAAAGTTAACGCGTCGCATTTTGGAAGAAGCCAGCATTCACTATTAACCAAGTTGCTAAAGAACTTCTCACACAGCCAGATGGCCCCAGTAATATTTACGCCAAATGGTTGCACACAAGTATAAATACGTATCTCGTCGCAAGCTACCTGTTAACCATTGACAGCTTTGGGTGTGACACGCCAGAAGAGTTAAGTTATGTATTTTTCGAAACATTAAAATACCGAACCATGATCTAATGCATAACTCTATGAATCATAATTCCTAGTGACATTTTTTTGACTTTTAATATTGTGATGACAAATATGTTGAAACAGATTATTCGTTTCTCGCGATCGATTTTTTGCACGTCCTGAAGATAAGTTTTTTTCATAACTATATATATATTTTTAATACAATAATTTCATTTTTTTTTCCAAATTTAACAAATTTTCAACATTCATATTCAGCACTACAAGACTTTAGCTTTATAAAGCTTCAACTCAAAAGGTAGTAAATGACCCCTATATACATATAGAGTCCTTGTGGAACCTAAGAATATAATGGAAAAACATTATGATAACGGTAATAGCATGTGTAGAATCAAAAAAAAAAAAATGGCTTTATTTCACATTAACAAGATATAAAATTACCGAACAAGTACAGAGCGTGGTTTCCAAGGGAAAGTAATTCTTATCAAATTGATATTTATTTATTTATTTCAACGGTTACAAAACCTATTACAGTAAATTGATGTTGTACTAATTACCTTATAATATAAAATGAGAGAGTAAGTAAAAGTAAGTATAAGATAATAAAGATAAAATATGTAGAATACAGAGTTAATATAAAATAACATAATAATGTCAAAAGTAAGCATAAAATAACAGAGATAAAAAAGTAATAATAATTACAGAGTAAATATACAATAACTAAAGTATTAAGAAGTAATATATATTCAATAGTATGAAAAAGTTAACAAATGTGAATTAATAACAATTTATGAAATTATGTAGCAACAGAGTTAGAAACTAAAATGGACTGCCTTATTTCTCTAAGAAGTATTTATTGAGATGAGTACGGTAGCACTCTAATGTAACACTGAAGATAACCGATATGTGTGCGTATTCGTTCTCTAGTGATATTATGCAGTTAATAATAATAAACTCATATATTTATTTCATATAATTTCATATTTAAGAAACTTCCTTGCGATGCAATAATTTTTTTAAAAATAAATTGCAATTTTTTTTGTAATTTCAAATAATTTCATTTTTATCTTGACATAAATACGTATCATAATAATTTAATACTGTTAAATGAAAACATAATGAGAAGGTATTGAGGCAGAAAGGTAAACATTAATTCATTTTCCTACAGTATATTAATTGATTAAAGTAATTAATACTCCACGCCAAGGGGAAGTAAAAAACACCCTTTTGTTTTGAAATAATTTAAATTAAAGGAGTTGAAGATATCGTCCCGAATAAGCGCTCACTGAGTGCGGTGTGTAAAATTTTACAAGGGAGGAAGATTCAAAATGTTATTAAGTCTAGTGAGTCGAGATATGCACCGTTGTCGCTAGATGTCGGTGTGTGTCCATGCTCACCATTTTATTATATGAAGCTGTGAATTAAATCTGCTTTACATGTAAGAGAAGAGTTAAATATTGTTGTAGGGCCTTTACTTCTAGAATTAACCTGTTCTTACGAAGGAGATCGCACCGCTGATGAAGAAAAAATAAAAAAGAAGGCGAGGGAATCCTCGACTATCGAGGATCCAGCAACGAGGAATTGAAAGTAGAAGGAGTGAATTGGAAATAACTATAATGGTCTAATAGATTAGAAAAACGTCAAGAATACAGATCTCTATAAATACGGCGGCATACACATAAAGCGACAATGACAATGAATTACAATTATCGAACAGCGATAAATTACGAGAGTACCCACCGGGAAGTGAGAAGTTTTTGAGTGCGAACAAAAGCCTTGCAATAGACAATAGAATTATAGAAGGGTTTGAGTGAAATACTCTCGTGATAAAAGTGCAAATTATGAGATTTAATTAAAGAACGTTGCTCTCAATAAATGCGTGTCTAGTGATTTTCGTGAATTTATTATTTGGGACCGTAGTTCATCAACGTCAATTGCTGATTCCAACATGCTTAGAAGGCGGCCGATGACTGTCCAGTGTCTAGTTTCCTTTTGACATTGCAAAATGACTCCCTTTCCGAAGTGGTAGAGCATATAACATTTTTATGGTTTTCTGAGTAAGCGTAATACGTTTTTATAATATGACAAATGTTAAGAAATGGTGGATAAAAAAAATAGTTGATAATGCATTTACCTCATTATCATATTTTTTCTCTTGATGCAAAATGTATGTTTAAAAGTTCAAGTTTTAAAGCCATCTTACCTTAGACGTGTGTGTGGCAAAATCCATTTAATATTAGTAGAGTAAATAATGAGAATACAAGGAATTAATGTATAGCTGATCATCATTAATAAATTAATAGAATTAAAAAAGGGTCGCTCGGATGTTGAGCGAATGAATGAGGAAATAAAAGTCAGAAATATTTTATATAACGGTGCCAGAAAGAGAAGGCGACCGCAGAAGACTTGGCGTGACCAGATTAACCAGATACTGAAAGATAGTCCTATTAAAAGCCTAAATAATCGTTAAGCTTGCATGCAAAAATGTGTGAACGTGGAAGAGATGTGTCAGGTGTGTCAGGATAGAAGAGTGTGAAGCTCTATCCTCTCTGCCTATCTCCTCGGGGAAACGGCATGATGGTACCTAAGTTATCTTTAAAATTCATGATTTTATTATTATAAATAAATGCTTAAAAATAGCCCATTCGTTACGATATATTCATATTCATATATTACGGTAAACTAAGGGTTAATTCCATAAACATGTACTTTTAGGTACTGGAACACTTGAGAAAGTACTTCTACTAATTGCATCTGGTTTGAATAATTTCTTAATGGATTTTTTCAACTTGTTAAGGAAATAATGTTAAAAGTAAAATTTTATATATGTTATCCGCTAAGGATGCGACGGATTAATGATTCCGGCTCTCGAGGAGCTTTTAAAAATTAAGGATAATGGAACAGACAGACTGAGCGCACAATTATATACTAGGAAGGATTTCATCTGGACCCTTGCCTTTATTAAAATCCAATTACTGTAAATTTTTCAGCATTTTGTCTCATGTTGGGAAATCATGGGAACTGTCAATGTAACATGGAAAATCAATTTTCAAGGACTTCCTATATCTGTATACGTGCAAACATACTACACAGAAACCCACGTTTAAAAAAAAATTCTACCCTTTATTAGGGGAAGTGATTTTTTAAAAATTATTATAATAAAATATAAAAAATATAAAAAAAATATAATTAAAATAAAATAAAAATTACTTTGTTTTCACTACTTTATTAGATTATACAATCTACATGTTTCGAGAACAATGTTCTCTGCTTCACGATTCTCTGTGTACTAAAATTGAAAAAGTTAAACCATGCAAGTGTGTAACCGTGAAGGGGTGGTGAGGGGAGAGGAGGTATCGGAGGTGTTAATTATTATGGAATGTCATGTGAAGAGGATGGAATTTTAAATGGAAAAATATTCAATAGTGGTTTGTGCAAAAATTTAGTCTGTATATTTTACCTAATTAATACCTGTAATATTTTACCTAATTTCAAGGATTTAAGATTATTATTAATATGTGCACAACTCACTATTTATTTTGATAAACCACTGAAAACTTTGGAGTTGCGTCATAAGTATTCATGCACGCATGCCTTAAACATGTGCATGCGTTTGTGTATTTGTGACGTATGTTTGCTAGGGACGGCAAGATTGAGAAAAATATCGTGAGGAAGGTGACTGCGGAGAATAAAATTAAAGGTGCTATGAATGCTAATATGAATAATCTGTAGCACAAAGCAAGACTAGCGGTTCATAACGGAATTGGAATTGGCACAAAATGAGTGAAAGTAGACTGAATGTTGTGAGAATGCGGTCGCTAATGCGCATGTAGTAAAAAATTAACAAATTAGAAATAAATTTAATGCTAGCTGTAGCATAGTAGACAATAAATACAGGATTGCTGAGATGGTTTGGTCATGTGATACGAATGATCAAGGAAAGGACGGTTAGGAAAATATATGAGGCGAGTGTTGAAGACAGCAAAAACACGGGGTATCCCATTGACGTATTACAATATAGACATGTTATTCCCATACCAGCCGGCTTTCTTATGCAGCAAATATCGCATTGAAAGAGACAACAAATCACGGCACATTTTTGTCACAAACGCTCTGCGTGTAGACAGAAAAATCAGAGGAATAATCCAAGATGATGGTCCCGTTGTTCATACGTGAAATTCATGAAAATAAGTATTTCACTATAGAATTTAATGTCCTGTTAATTTAATCTAACTAAAATAATCGTAATCTAAATTAAACAAACCAAACCTAATAACCTAACCTAACCAAACCTAATAACCTGACCTAACCTCATATATTGCCTATGAAATGTCAAAATATGCAGTGCATTTTTCGGAACTTTAAAGTGTAATATCTTATTTAATACTTACTATTTAAACGTAAATTATCTTTCATTTTGTTATTAGCACATTCAATAATACAGTGAAATACTCATTTTCGTTGTATATGCAATCGGACCATTATCTTGGATTTAGCCAAATCAGGTAATTTGAAGTCACGGTGACTAAAATAACATATTCATTCTTACAATAGTGTACGATACTCTGTTCCTTTTACCCCGGGACTTTTTTTTTCGGCGTAGCTTCGCGCCCGATCACAAAGAAGTTCCGTTCGATAACGAATGCAAGTAAGGCAATTACCTTACTTTTGAGTTGCCAAGATTTCACGCTTGTACAGTTTATTATATCATTGGGGTATCCGAAAAAAAACTCGAATGATCTAGAATGATGAGGATGGCCCTGTTCACATTATAAAACCTTTCAAAATTTTGAAAAATTTGTTTTTCGTAAGGCTTATGTCATTTTATTTGACTTGTATAAAAACGAATGAATTATTTTCATGGAAATATTGAAAAAACTGCCAACTTTGATATATTTTTTCTTTTCAAAATCGAATTTAGAAGAGCCAATGTTTTTGCTATTAGTCATGAAGCACCTGTATTTCCCGTCGTATTTGTTTGCAAGAAGCGAGTGGGGTTGACAAAATTCCACAACTTCGCGTCTAACTGACAAACTCAGTGCGGGTAATGTCGTCTAAACCGCATTTGCAGAATGAACACATCCGCGGGCGAACGCGAGACGGCGGTGCGCAACAGCTGTCACTCGAGACTCGAGAGTGATCATTACCGCTCACAGCGCCGCTAATGAAGCGGCCCCGCGATAGTTCAGGGGGACATTGTGCGCGGGCCTTACGGTGCGCGCGCCGCCGTGCAGGGCTGCAAGTGCCGGCGACATGATAACACATAAACTTGTGTAACGACCCGCATTTGTCTCCGTAAATTTAAAAGCCTGCTTAACCTTTCCCGTACGGTATTTAAAGGCGTTTTCCGAATCTGAAAATTCGTCGTATGAAATGCTTAAAACTTCAAACATTACTGACATATTTCTAAATGTGGAGACCCCTAATTGGCCATCGCCATCTATATTGTATCAATGTTTTCTATGCTTTTTTTTGTGCTGTTGGTCTTCCATAAACATTAAATAAATAAATAAATAAATATCGATACCATTATCAATGAACGCCTTGCATGTGCGAAATAAAAATGTATTTTGATAAAAGGATGTTTTATTTCACGGAATATGAAAGAGCACCTTCTGTAGGGTTTGTCTACGAGGAGCGAGAAAAGCGATCATGTCCAGTTGACTGGGACAGTCGAGATATCCTTGCAGTCATTTAAGAAGGAGTACTAACTAACTAACTTACAATCACGCCGTTTCCCTGTGGGGAGGCAGATAGGATAGAGAGCCATACTCTTCTGTCCTGGCATACAACTTTCGCTTCGTCTACATTCATACAACTTCGCGTGAAAACTCGACGGTTATTCAGGCTTCTAACAGGACCATCTTCCAGAATCTGGTTAATCTGGTCGTGCCGCGTCTTCCGTGGTCGCCCTCTCTTTCTGGCGCCGTCAACACTTGTATCATATATCTTTCTTACCATTCTTTCCTCATTCATTCGCTCAACATGCCCAAACCACCTGAGCGAGCCTATTTTTATTCTATGTTATACTACGATCAGCTTTACATTCATTCCTTATATCTTCATTCTTTACTCTATCAAAATCAAAATATTTCGTAATTAATCACTCGTCTATGGAACACTTTGTTCTCGCTTACTATAATCTTCGCTCATCTGTGGTTAAACTAATCTCCAAACGCCTGTTAGGTACTCTCTTAAATTATTATCGCTGGTCGCACACTGAACCGCCGCTGATTTTCTATGAGCTCGCCGAACTAACTAGCTCAGAAACTTGTTTGTCGAATGTTCGAAGCCGTTCGCCCAGTTTCTCCACATTTTCAGTAGTTTCTCCATATATATAATGATTACGAGAACTGCCCAGTTGATTTCAGATTTGTGTGGATCGTTCTAGAGACGTATCATGTCGCTGCTTCTTATCCTTGGAGTTCAATCGGCAGGTGAGTCAAGCTTCCTGTTCCCTCCCAATATTTACAGTCCGCTAATTGTTCCCGTTTTAAATGCTAATCTTCCATTCCTTTAATTCTATCAAGTTCACCCAATCCCCTGATTTTCTTCAATTTGTGTCAACATCAGTTTGGGTTATAGTTACACAGGCAAGATTTGTACAATTTAACAGCAAAATATGTGTTGCGCACAAAAAAGTTACATCGAACCATTAATACTTTCCACATTTTTATTCTCAACAGTCAAACAAATACAAAACATTTAAGTCCGAACAGAAAATTAATTACTGTTGTATTTTGCTATTACTTTGTGGTTATTCATTATGAATATAATTAAACTAGTTAACTTTCTTTACACCACTAAAATTTATTTGGAAAATAATATGCCAAATAAATTTTAGTGGTGTAAACAAAGTTAACTAGTTTAATTGTATAGAAAATTAATTTCTTCTAATTCATTTTGTGATCTGCTGCTAAGAGGAATATAATTGATAAAATACCGAGAATCGATCATGATCAACTAAGTTTCTTTTAACATACAATAGGCCCGATTCTGCAAATCTCTGAGATACCTGTTTCTGGAGAGACTAAAAAAACTACAAGTTGTCTTTAAAGAATATCATGGGAGCATATTCGAAAATTTCATTAAATATATACCCCGTGAAAACGGGCCTTTAGAGATATTTTAAATTCAGGATTAAGTAAATATAAATTACTATTTTTGTGGTAAGGGAATTTAGTACCTCAAACCTCCTTACTATTTATTTTATTACTCGCTTACGTTTAAAACCAACCTCGAATCTCATAATTAAAAAAATATTTTTTAAAATAGAAAAAAAAATTGCTGTAATGATGTCTTAAATCACTTTTGTAATTTTATTCGGAGAAACTAAGAGGTTTTTTATTCCCGTGGCA
This sequence comes from Agrypnia vestita, assembly GCA_016648135.1. Lineage (NCBI taxonomy): Eukaryota > Metazoa > Arthropoda > Insecta > Trichoptera > Phryganeidae > Agrypnia > Agrypnia vestita. The sequence continues at coordinate 4,268 of JADDOH010007902.1, read as the reverse complement.
AAATTTATGGTCACTACATTTTACCACCCTATCGAAGCGCTCCCCGCGGCGTGGTGTCGCCCTGCCCAAGGGCTGAAATATTGAAACGGGGGTGGGCGAGCTTAATTAGAGTGAAGAAACGGCAGATTAATTTAAGCGAGATGACATTATGGAATCGTGTTCTACCTCAACCATTAATAACGTAATCTCATGAATTCTTATAAACATTGGTTTAACCGCATTACTGATTTTAATTAAATCGGTACAGTTTTAAAAGATTCTTTATAATTCATAAATCAATAGAAATTTTATAACACAATAGTGATCGAATTTACTACTCCTCCCAATGTTAAAATTTAAAAAAAGCAGAATTTTTAGGAAATCAAAATACGATACACAGAGAAGCATCTTTTCTATTGTGAGTGATGGTTTAGGGCTAAGGATAGCTACCTTGCTGGAAGAAAGCCAGTATTGGAATGATTGTTGTACAGTACCCACTTCTCATCTCAATTTAAAATAAGTTGCAAAAAAAACTTACTAATGAAAAACAAGTTTTTATTATACTCCCTTTCTCATTTAGTGGTTGAAACAGGTTTCGCGCTTACTCCACGCGTCGTGCTCTAGTCGGGCGACGCTGCGAAAGGGAGTAATAAAAATCGTTAAAATTTCGAAAAATCCAAAATTATACTATAATAATTTAAAAATTGTAAACGAACATTTGTTTGATCATTTTTATCATCGGCACGAGTCTGCCTGCAAAGTTTCAGCTCGATCGGATCACAGGAAAAGGGTTAAAAATTGATCTAAAGTTTTTTCGGCAGACAAGCGACAAGCAGACAAGCCGACAAGCAGACGTTACGAGTTAAAAGAAAGGAAGTAAAGAGGACAATTACACATCTGATCAAGAGGAATGATAGACAATTCTTTGCTGTTTTAGCGTGGCTGGTGAAAATTCATGAGAAAACCAAATTCCTTATTTACTAATTTTACTGATATAATATATAATATCATAATGTACCAAGCTTAGTCGGTAATTTTGTGAGATTTTTACGAGGATCAGACTCCACTAATGACGTCAGTACATCATCATCCAGCTTCAAAGGTCATCCCATCCCAGGGGCATCTCCGAGGTTCTTATCGTCAAAAATTATTTAACCACTCATGGACATTGACAAAGTTTCAAAATATCTCCGTTTTTTTTCGTCACTTCATTATCTCTCATTTTCTGGTAAAAAAAAAACTAAAATAGTAGTGTAAATGTTCTCTATTAGTCATTGGCCTTATCATCGTTCATAAATAACGGAAAAATATTCTAAACAGAAAAAATACCACATTCATAATCCACTAAACTATAAAGTAATAAAAATTGGTGTGTTCTGAACCGTGTTGTATTAAATATTTGCTTCATATTAAAAAATTTAGGTACTTTAATAATTATGCATTGGAATGTTTTAGTAATGGACCGAGATAAGTTGGAAACATTTTGTTGCCTAAATGTAATACAAGCATAGCCCAACGTTATTTTACTTATCAATTAGCATGATTTTTAATGCTCTTCCCAATAAAATGAAGACGAAAAAAATATAAAAACTTCAATACTTTATTGAAAAATCTACTCAAAAAATCAATCATTGAAAAAAATTGTTACATTGTGTAAAATGTTAACTAAAGTGAACCGTACAATAGATCGTAAGCCCCACGAATACCAAAAAGATTTTCGTACCTACTTTTCCACATAAAAATAGCTTCGTCTCTATGATATATCTACAAGGATTATATAATTTGACGAAATATTTTTTTATATAAATCTCGTAACGCATCGTTTCACCAAAGATCAAGTGCATCGGATTGTTATGTATCAATCTATATACATATCAACATTGCCAGAAGGTTCCAGAACATCTTGGATAAATATGGCATTCCAAGCATCTATTGAAATTCACAATAGGGGTGGATAGTCGAGTTCAATCTAGAATTCGGAGAAATCCCATGAGGTCCCGAGGTACGTAAATTGAAACATCGCTATAATTCCGCTTTGTACCTGTGATCTCGCATAGTTTGCCGAGCAGTATCGTAGCAGACTCCGCAGGAGAGCAAAGAGAAGATATGGCTGATTTAACAACGATATTCATGTTATCTTATGCAGGTGTTTATTTTCAGTGAAGAGATAAATTGGGACTCTTATCTAAATCACATGATCGTATTTCGTATTGGATGATAAGATGAACTGATTTAACAATGTTTTTATATGTAGGTATGTTCTGAGAATAAAGTCAATGGATTTTGTCCCCAGAGGGTTGTTTAACTAATCATAGAAATCTCACAGGGATGAAGCTATTTATATGAGAAACGTATGTGGTAATCTTTTTACACTATTATATTTATATTTTTATGCATTGCATTGTGTAGAGTGATCACTTTAGCCAGTTCCTACAGTTTGTAAGCCTTGGGCCATCATATAAAAAGACTTCCATACACGTTTTACGTATAAATAGCTTCGTCTCTGTGAGACTTATATGATTTATCATAATTGACTTAAATTATTTGAGATGTGGATCTATAGACTTCACAGAATGCTGCAGATATTGTTTTGACTACAATGTCTTGTTACCATAGCGACCAAGGAGAAGAACTATTTTTTTTACTGTTTATAATGTTTTTTTTATTTTCTAAACCAATTTTAAGATGATTTTAAACCAAAGAAAACATAACAATATTATTGATGGATTTCACGTATAAGATGAAGAAATTATTATTAATGATAATCAAAATATAAAATTATCATCTTTACTTGAGTTTATTATAATTATATATTTTAATACTTGAATTTCGAGAGTATCAAAATCTCCTTTTGACTTTTAGAAATTTTTTAATTTATCCTAGAAAAAAAATGTGTTTCTATTTCGTCTGTCTTCCATCGCCCATTGAAAATTTTACTATAATTATTTAAAATACTTAATAAATAATTTTTGTTATCATTTAAATATATCTTAAAGGAAGATCTACTCACAAAAAAATTGTATTATTACACCTATCAATTTTAATGCATTTTTGATCTTTATTCATTATTTGGCCAGATATCTTTGTGGTTTTTCCTGTTAGATATTATAATACTTTAAACTGAAATGTTTTTCAACCACAATTTAGTAGAATTTTCTAGGTATTGCTAGGATTTAAGCATCCCAAGATGGATGTTTATTGATGTTTAAATTAAATAATATTTTAATGAGAAAAAAGGAAGAATAAAAGAAAAATGCGTCCTAAACCTACAAATAATTAAACGATTTTGATCTTAATTTGTTATTTATTTAGCGAGATACTTTTTTTTTCCATTGAAAGTTGTCATTTTATTAAATACGATGTTTTTAAAACATATGAGTAAAATCTGATAGATAGTGCTTAGACCTCGTCTTACAAGGATTCTTTTTTTTGATATCTGAAAATTGTATTTTAAATGTGAAAAAAAACTAAAATTTTGTTTTTATGTGTAATTTTTAAAACAAATTTATTATTTATTATTATATTCAGAAGTGAAATTTTTTTGGCTAAATTTCATAAAGGATGAAAATTTTTGATAATAACAATTATGATTGAAGAGCAAACAATGATGATGATGAATATAATGGAAAAAAATTTAGCTTGTAAATAAATAATTTAAAATCTAAATGCCCGACACAGATTTATTCGAGATAAGTAAATTCCTACAAATCAACCCCTACCATTCTTTGGCAAAGTTGGGAAACCTTTTGTGCCCAAACTCGCTGAAGTATCATTGTTTTTTTAGTCCTTTATCGCAGTTCAGCGTTTGGAAGTTGTAAAGTTTCCCAACAATTTGTTACGGAGCCTCCGCGACGCAAAATGAAAATAAAACCTCCCAGAGGATTGCTTAAGGAGAGACCTGCCAAAACTCGAGAACTTACCAGGAACATCACTTAAGCATAAAGACAAAAAATAAACATTTGTCAATGGCATTGGGCCAGTGAATGCGTATCTTAACCCTCAAGTTACCATGCGGGGTAGTGCAACAACCCCTCACAAAAAATTGTGTCATAATTTATTCATATATTATGACTTTTTGTCTGGCATCAAATTATTAAATTGTTATTTTAAAAATCTTTGTAATTAACCATGTTATTTGTAACCAACTTAACTTTGTTAGGGATAAACTTACGAGGCGACATATTTTCTCTTACACATGCGTGCATATATGTACAATTATACACATACATACAAGTAAATGTTTCTTTTATTTGGCTAAAAACTTTGCCTATTATATCACTGATATGATA
>JADDOH010007901.1:0-35983 GCA_016648135.1 Agrypnia vestita | reverse complement strand
TTACTTACTTCTTCATTACTTCATTACTTATTTCAATTTATTAGTTACTTTATATTTCATTGTTACTTTACAGCTTATCTTATTTATTTACTTCAATTAAATATTTCATTGCTACTTCTAACATATCTGTTATAGACTGAATTACATTACTTTGATTAAATTATACTGTAAGCAAACTCCCTCTCTGAAAACGAGCAGTTCTGATTTCTTAGAGAAGTAGCATGTCAAATATTTTATTGTTAAACTATTAAAATGTTTCACCTCATTTAAATATTACAATGTATTTTACTAAAAATATCTATAAAAAATTATGTTAAAAATTAATATGAATGATACTAAAAATCTATTAAGAATGGATGCGTATTGTCAAGAAAGATCTGCAAAGATAGGCCAGTACCCAGGAGATCATGGATCACAATAGGACGAATGGTGCTCTGTTGTGACGCAGTCATGGAGTCCCATGAGATGTTTAAAGAAAAAGCTCTATTTTACATACTTGTTTAATATGCCATGATACCGATACGACGAATTGGCGATGTATGAAATTCCTTAAAATTCAAAACACTCCCAATCATAACTCTTCGTTTTCGTTGTTTATATAAAACTCCCAAAAATACTAAAATAGTATTCAAAAAAACATATAAGTATGAAAAAATAAACATTTACATTAAAATTCGACATATGGCTATATCGAAACACGGTATCATTTTACGTTTTAGTCAAAATTCACTTCTTTTAATCGAAATTTTGACAGTAATTTTCATTTTAAATTGATCACAATCTCATGAAATGTCGAGTAGCTTTAAAACGGACTTATTTTAGTAGCGCTTGTTATACGCATATTGTTAGAACATCTATTGAAACTGTTGATTTGAATATAAATAAAATATATGATTTATTTTATATTACGTGCCCGAAATCAGAAATAGTTTTATTTAACTAGTCTAAATTATGTATATGACTTTTTTTATGTGTTTTAAATTTTCATTATTCTTTTAAATGGAGATTTTTCATACCTATCATACATATCACATCAATATTCTTACTATTTTTAAATTAATCTAAACGCTTGTGCTTTGAAAATAGGACTCGCTGGTATTCTGAAATGGGGCTCGAACCGTCGACCACTGGATCACTAGGCAAAAGTTATGCTAAACTACACCAACAAGCTACTCAAACTACTATTGTTTTCTATATTTCTGTAAAATAAATTAATTATGTATAAAACCAATTCAATATTACAAATACACAAAGAAACAATTAAATTAAATGTTAAATCAACAAAATACAAATATAGATAAAGATCAAAGTAGACGTCGCAAAAGAGCGCATATGATTGGAACCCTAAATATATCTACGTGAAAATTAGAACTATACGACGTTACGTAAAGTTCAAAAAGTGCGTAAAATCAATGAACAATTGAGTGATTGGGATTGTGATATTAACCTTAACATATTTATTTTTAAATATAGTAATATAATATAAACTTTATTCACTTATCTTTAAATATTTTTATATATATTTCTTTGCGTGCATGTGTCATATGTTTTTAAAAATATAGTAGTTATCAACCTAACTTGTGACATTCTCCTGTTCCATACACAAATACTTTCACGAGACTCTAAAAATTTTAAAACATCCATCAAAATTAAACAATCAACAATGTGTAATCATTTGTGTAAAATATTATGTAAACTGAAAAAAAATAACCGAACCAAGAATATCAGATGATACCGTGTTGTTTCAAGAATACGATACTAATATAAACGTACATACATAGCAGTATACGCATATACACCTAACTTTTATATGCTTTAAAATCAAGAATATTAATATGTTTCATAATGAAAATAAATAATATTTCTCTGGTCTTAGATTTAAAGCAAAATTAATTTATGGCAGTTATTATTACGGCCTTTAATTATAATTTTATTAATGTATTATATACCGGGCACGATTTACAGCACTAAAATAATCCGTAAAATATTATTAAGAAAGGACCCTTTAAAACGTAGTGTTCAGTTTGTTTGAATAAGCACGCAATCCAGGAGATTAATTCCCACGGATACAGCAGCAGGCTGCTTCATTTCTCATCCCGAACCTTAGCCATTTTGACACTTTAAGCACCTGGCCGTGCAAGGCCGGAATACAGACCTCCAGCTACGGTAAACAGCTGAAACTCGCACTTAAATATGCAGTCAGGGAACGAATACACTTTGCAATGGGAAAACTTCCGTTTGCAAGACTGGAACATTTAATTTACCAAATTTTACGCATTGCCGTACATTCATGTCGGTCTGTCGTAGCAAAATTATTTTTAAGATCCCTCGATTGCAAAAATTAATACATATAATATCAAAATACGGTGGTAGTGAAATCTTATAAACAGAACATGAAGAAATTCAAACCCATACGTGAATGATCTACGTATCTATTTAAGAAGGTCCGAAAGTCCCAAATAATTTGCGCCAGTTGTAAGTAATATGCAGCGCAAGGTTTTCTGTGTTAGTGAATTTTGTAAAACCAAGTCGGTATCTGTAGTGTAGGGTTCCATTTGTTTCGATTTTATGATTAAGCCTGCATCTAATTAATTAAAATTATTACGTTTTCGGTGCGTATTTCACCATCTTCAGTTCATAAGTGTAAAATGTGGTTTTCCAAATATTTTAGTTTTTTATTTAATAACAGCTGTTTTGCGTTGAATGCGTTTTGGGCTGAAAAGAATATATATTTTACTAGCTGTTCATACTCGGCGTTGCACGGGTTAAGGATTAAGTTTAAAATAAATTTGTGAGAGTAAAAAATTCGAATTTCGAATTGATTACCCGATAGATTCGATTCGAACAGTATAGATTTGCATCAAAAATATATCAGGGAAGCGGAAGGGTTAAAAGAATAGGGGGGAAATGTCGCATATGTTACCCACCGGGTCCTAAAGAATATGTTTCCAAATTTTAAGTCCGATCGGTCAAATGGTACAGATTTGCGTCGAAAATATATCAGCCTAGAGGAAGGGTTGAAAGAATAGGGGGGAAATGTCTATTATGTTACCCGCTGGGTTCTAAAGAATAAGTTTCCAAATTTTGAGTCCTATCGGTCAAACGAAACAGATTTGTATCGAAAATATATCAGGGGATGGGAAGGGTTACAAGAATAGGGGGGAAAAGTCGCATATGTTTCCCGCCGAGTCCTTAAGAATAAGTTTCCAAATTTCAAGTCCAATCGGTCAAACAATACAGATTTTCATCGAAAATATGTCAGGGGGAGGGGAAGGGGTATGAAGAATAGGGAGGAAATATTGCCTATGTTATCCGCTGAGTCCTAAAAAATAAATTTCCAAATTTTGAGTCCGATCGGTCAAACGGTACAGATTTGCATCCAAAATATGTCAGGGGGAGGGGAAGGGGTACGAGAATAGGGGGTAAATGTTACCTATGTTCCCCGCCGAGTCCTATAGAATAAGTTTCCAATTTTTGAGTCCGATCGATCAAACGGTACAGATTTGCACCGAAAATATGTCAGAGGGAGGGAAAGGGGTAGTAGAATAGGAGAGAAATGTTGCCTAAGTTAAAAGTCTCAAAGCATAAGTATGCAAAATTTGAATCGAATCGGACAAACGGCGTGGATTTGTGTAGAGAGCAGACAGACAGACTGACAGACAAACAGACATTGAGTTTTATAGGTATATATTAACAAAAGAACATAATATTTCACATTGAAATTTTAAAATCATAAAAGTACACATCATACCTGAAAAGAGAAACAAGATTTAAAGCTATTATTTTATATTAATCAATAAACATTCATAGACGCTTTATCAATTATTAAATATTTTTATTCACCGGTATATTATCTTTCTTTTCTCTTTATTTTAGCCTTCACCAATTAGGTGTTATTAACCAGTACCAAATACATACACTTACTTATAAATACAAAAATAAACAACATTAATGATAACAATAATATTATTAATTAATAATAACAATAATAAGGATATTTATAATTATATGAAACCTTATACTAGTATTTAAGAGTTAAGGTTGTTATTAAACATATTTAACTGTAATTGGTTACGGATATTTTATACGAACCGTATGTTTTTCCGAGAAACGTTTCGTTAAATTCTTATTCAACGTCATCAGGAGGACAACCTTTGAAGTGCATATAATTTACGGCCTCGAAAACAGTAATCAGTCCGCCCTCTACCTCCGCGGGTAAAGGTTGTCCTCCTGATGACGTCGAATAAGAATTCAACGAAACGTCGAGAATCATTTCTCGGAAAAACAGACATTTCATATAAAATATCCGCAACCATTTACAGTTAAACTTATTCTAGTACATTGAATGAACAATATAAATGATACGTTTACATCTCTTACACACATATTTTAATAACATAGATTAAAAAAATAGAACATTTAAATTTGAAAACATAAAGGTACAAATTATAAATAAATATCAACAAAATTAAAAACGAAACCATGAAGCATTTCAATTCATTTAAGTAATATTTTAATATAAAGAAAAGAAAATTGTGAGGATATATGGTATATTTTCATTAAAATATAATTTTCGCAATATGTCGATTGTCAGTTGTTTGTTCGTGAAAGAATTTTCATGCAAATTAAAATTTTCTATTTTACCAATTCAAATTAAATGAAGATCAATAGGTACCCACTCATCTTCATTTAAAAGTGTATAACTATAAACAGTATAAGTGTACCTATAAGTAACACTTGTATTCGTAAACTTTATTGTGAATTATGTCAAATGTAATTTAATTAATATTTGTCACTAGTTTGCAGTTTGACATATAGCGTTTCGAAATAAAGACCGTCATTTTAAATAATCTTGTATTTTGGATAGGTATTAATGAATATTTTCTTTATTTTTGAGTACCTATAGAATTACATTTACATTTTTGTAAGAATAATAAAATAAATATAATGCATATTTGAAAATAAACTTTGAATATGATCAACAAATTCGCGTTTGAAATAGTGATCATTTAATTAAGTCAAATGCCGTAGATTACAACAATATCTTTTAATTTAAGTCTGATGCATTTTTCTGTTGGTGGTAAGTGCAAGGATGGAAGATTTTTGAGATTGTTAAAAGTGCTTGCAAATATACGCCGCAGTTTAAAAAAAAACGTTAAACCTTTGTTAACAATAGCGAAATAATTTTCCGTTTAACAAAAGATTTCTTAGAATATGTCGCCCATTTCAACGCTGCGCCCGGAGCAAGTTGTTCCAGCTGCTCCGCTGATTATGCGAGGGTCCAGGCAGGGTTCGCAAAGTGTTTGGGGTTTCCGAAGAAAATACAAAGTATCCCCGCAGAACGGGAGGCACGCTAATTAAAATTATTTAATTCATTCATTCATTTGTCTTCGTAATAGAGTACTCGAGATTAATTAATAAGCGCGCTGCGAAGGATCGTGGAAGACAAGTACCATCTTCACAGAAGCAACGAGATCACATTTTACATCTAGACTGTTCGTTGTGAGAGCAAGTCAAGAAACACGAGAGCAGTTACAATATTAAATAAAATTCTCCGATGGTATTTTTAATTACAACATGTTTTCACGTCACAAGCGACATTTGAATTAAAATTAAATTTAGATATATTATAGACTAGCTGTAACCCGTCAAAAATGAAGAAAAACTGGTTGGCGTCTTTGCTCACCCCTAGTAAATATTTATAATATCTTTTCGGCGGTCCACGGAGAGGCGACCGTAGCAACATACGTAGAGCGGCCCGTTCGGATTTGCTAGCCCGGGGTTCAAGCTCCATCTCCGGTCATTTGATTTGCTTTTTTAGCCGGGAATTCGAATGAAATTACGGATTTTACACGAAGTTACGGGGACAGACGGACGGACAGACAACGAAACTATCATGTTTGATGTCTCATAGAGACAAAGTTACTTTTTTATATGGAAAAGTAGGTATGCAAGTCTATTTTTGGGTATCTATATGACGATCTACCATATAGCTAGCTCAAGTGATCACTTTACACAATGTAACTTTCACCAATTCCACCAAATTTAGACTAATACATCGATAAAAATTTTAGAAGTTGTATTCAGGGTTATTTGGAAAACATTAATAACCTCGCAGGACTACTTTCCTGCCTTGATTATGAGTCGAAAATGTTCAAGCTATTATAACCTAATACCAATATTTATGGAGATATGCGACATCAAATTTTGTATTTTTTTTCAATATTTCTGACTTATTTTTTGTAAAATGTTGGACTATCATTTCGGCAACTTTTATCGAATATGAAAAATTCATTCCCTTTAATACAAGTCAAATAAAATAATAAAAACCTTCGATTTCCAATTGGAAAATATTACAGTTGGAAATTTTTCAGGGTTTTTATCATTTTATTTAACTTGTATTAAAACGAATAAATTTTTCATAATCGATAGTTACTGTAATGATACTCCAACGTTTTAGAAAAAATAAGTCAGATATATTTTTTAAAAAAATGCAAACTTTGATGTCGCATATCTCCATAACTATTGATATTAGGTCATGATTGCTTGAAAATTTTCGATTCATAATCAAGGCAGTAATATAGTCTTGCGAGGTTATTCATGTTTTCCAAATAACCGTGTATATATGTTTAATATGCACACCTTGTTTTATATGTGTGTTGTATTTTTACCACCACCACCCGTGACTAAAAAAATTTTACTCTTTATATATTATATTATCCTGATTAATTATGTCGCCTTGGAGATAAAACCCAGAATACTGTTTTTGACAAATTTGAACATACTCAAAATATTCTCAAAATATTGAACATACTCAAAATATTCTAAAATTAAAGTCATAAAATAATATTGTACCGGTGATTAAGACACTCTCTCAGTGATCAGGTTGGTAATATTTTCAAAAATAGTAAAAATATGTAAGTGACATATTTCGTTGGTATACCCAACGTCATAAATAAAAATGAAACAACAAGCCTGATAAGCAGTGTTTAGGAACAGCAATTAAAACATATTGAACACAGTCTCCGTCACTAAGGGTACGAACATGCCAAAGATGCTTCACTGCGATACCTCGCGGTCGCGGTTTAGCTCGCTATCTCGATGTCACCTCCATGTAAAACAAATACACGCTAGTAGATACGCACGCACATGCCGAAAGATACCTCACTGCGATACATCGCGGCCTACATGGAGGTTTAGCTCGATGCTTTCGTGATAACAAAATATTTTGTTTTCACATCGCGGTCGACCGCGAGCAGCGATGTGTTCTGGCTCGTGATTGGTCATATTCGCCTCAGCCTAGCGAATCTGTCCAATCACGATCCAGATCACATCGCTGCTCGCTGTCGACCGCGATGTAAAAACAAATGGATCTGTCATCTGTCATTAATCCCGTATTGCTCATGTCACGATCGCTATAGTTATCTTTTAAACTGTTTTTACTTGATAAATACTGTGAATTGAATTATGGATAAGGAGGTGCTAATTGATTTGATTTTTAATATTCCTGCTTTGTGGGATAAGCGGGAGAAAAATCACCACAACAAATAGCGAGTATCGACATCGAGTTGCGACTGATACGACACGTTCGCACCGCCATCCATGTAAACAGCGAGTATCGACATCGAGATAGCGAGCTGAAACCGCGACCGCGAGGTATCGCAGTGAGGCATCTTTGGCATGTTCGTACCCTAACGCTTCCAGGTGGCGGAACGCTACGCTAGACAGCGAGCTTCTCGCTGCTTTAACTCGTGGCCGAAACGACGCTATTCAAACCACCGCTACTGGGTGGTTCGGTTTACGCGCTAACACAAACATAAGATTTCACGATAATTTTATTGTTGTAATTTAATTAATAAGAATGTTTTTTGATTTCACCTCTTATTTGTTGAAAATCCCAACATGTTTCGGGGCCAATGATTCCTTCATCAGGATATAAGGTATACTAAAAATTCAAAAATCTAAGTACAGACAAAAACACACAAAAAAATATATGGGAGATGAATAAATAACTGCTAATTATAACTTCTAATAATAAAACAAATTAAAAAACTATTTATAAAATAAAGTACCTGGTTATTTAAAATACTCATTTACCATTAAAAGTTTTTCTTATTTCTAAAATGTCTAATTTATCCAACAGTAATCCTGTCTAATTTGGACATAAAGTTTGTAAACTCTTATTAATATCAAAACAATGATCCATTTCCAAAAGCTGATTGGAAAATTCGGAATAATTATTGCTTCTTAAACACCTTAAATGTGTTATCATATAAATATATTATATAAAAACATAAAAAAATAATTACAATTATTACAAATCAATTTATAAACCACCATTTTTTTTAAATACCATCCTTTTAAATAAATCGGGGGTTTATAAATTGATTTCAACTGATTGTAATTATTTTAAAATTATATTTTACATACATATCTAGTATTATCTATTCTATACTCCGCACTAAATTACGACAGGATGTGTCATATATTATATTTACTCAATTAAAAGTAACCTTATAAAGGCACTAACAGGATGTTATGACACATTAATCTTTTAACTTTTACAAACTACCTGCGTCAACTTGACGGATCCGCGATACCTAAATTTCAAAAACTCGCTAACAAAGTTGAGCCCTGTCACCAGTCGTCCTTGTCATATTATTATTATCAGTTAAAAAAAAAATTCTTATGAAAATATCATAAATCTATTAAATATTTCAATTTCAAAGATACTCAAAGAGTCTCTATTTTTATTTTATTTTAATAATATATATTTTTTACCCAATTATAGAAGCGTAATACATCACAAAACACCCAGGCTTGAGTAAATCCATACATTAAAATTGTGACCTCACCGGAAATCGAACCCGGAACCCTCGGTGTGGGAGGCCAGTGTCATCCCCACCGCGCTACGAGGGCCGCAACGTAATTACAAGGATATACCTAGTGAATTGTAGAGAATATATTTTTTAAATAACTCAGAATATCCATTCGAGTGTTATCCATTCTTCCACATTAACAAATTTCACAGTGAACTCATTTTTCTATAGAGCCTCTTGCATTCCAATACTCATTTGAAGGAACTTGACTACTAATGCCACAATTAAATCAAAAGTAATCGTATAGATATAAAAGGAACTTGACTACTAATGCCACAATTAAATCAAAAGTAATCGTATAGATATAAAAGGAACTTGACTACTAATGCCACAATTAAATCAAAAGTAATCGTATAGATATAAAAGGAACTTGACTACTAATGCCACAATTAAATCAAAAGTAATCGTATAGATATAAAAGGAACTTGACTACTAATGCCACAATTAAATCAAAAGTAATCGTATAGATATAAAAGGAACTTGACTACTAATGCCACAATTAAATCAAAAATAATCTATTATAAAAAGGACTGACTACTAATGCCACAATTAAATCAAAAGTAATCGTATAGATATAATAGGAACTTGACTACTAATGCCACAATTAAATCAAAAGTAATCGTATAGATATAAAAGGAACTTGACTACTAATGCCACAATTAAATCAAAAGTAATCGTATAGATATAAAAGGAACTTGACTACTAATGCCACAATTAAATCAAAAGTAATCGTATAGATATAAAAGGAACTTGACTACTAATGCCACAATTAAATCAAAAGTAATCGTATAGATATAAAAGGAACTTGACTACTAATGCCACAATTAAATCAAAAGTAATCGTATAGATATAAAAGGAACTTGACTACTAATGCCACAATTAAATCAAAAATAAACGTTTAGACATAAAATAAAAAAATAAAAGTATAGATATAAAGCGTTTTTGGTGTGTTTAATTTATATAACTCCATGTTTATTTTTAAGAATATTTAAATTCTAATCAAATTTTCAATCAATTCAATCACATCATCACTCTTGGCTCTACAACCCCTGGTGGGTCTTGGCCTCATCCAAGGCATATTAAATCTATGGTTTTGAGGACGTTGTCGCTCCATCTTAATTTTGGCCTTCCTAAGCTCCTTCGCTGTATCCGTCATTCAATTCAATAAATATTATTATTGAGTTCTATAAACTTCAAACTGTGAATAAACATCTTACTTAAATTATTTCGGTTACCCCTTCTCCTATGAGTTTAAAAATAGTCTGATCCGCCGAAACAGCTATAACCTTTAAACACTCAATAATAATATGTAATAATATATATGTATATAATATAAATAAATATATATATTTAATACGAAATAAATAAATGAAATAAAGAGAAACACACAAATATCAAATAATAAAACTGAAAAATTAAATGCTGGAACCTGGATTCGAACCACGGACCTCTGTGTTTCGCGCACAGCGTGTTACCAATTTCACTATCCCAGCGACTTAACAAGTCGTCAATATTTGATAGTTATATGTTTCTGTTTGAATTATTAATTCACTTATTTATATTATTCCATTTTTATTCGGGAAGTAATCGACTGTTTACGAGAATATCAAACGAAGCTTTGACGTCTTCTCGCTAGTCGATTTCCGAATAATGGAAGTATTCTTTGCTAAACTGCAAATAGAGTATATATATTATTAAAAATATTTTTCATTTATTTAAGGAACGAGTCCCGTAATATTTAATACGAAATAAATAAATGAAATAAAGAGAAACACACAAGTATCAAATAATAAAACTGAAAAATTAAATGCTGGAACCTGGATTCGAACCACGGACCTCTGTGTTTCGCGCACAGCGTGTTAGCGGAAAAATATTTTTAATAATATATATACTCTATTTGCAGTTTAGCAAAGAATACTTCCATTGTTCGGAAATCGACTAGCGAGAAGACGTCAAAGCTTCGTTTGATATTCTCGTAAACAGTCGATTACTTCCCGAACAAAAATGGAATAATATAAATAAGTGAATTAATAATTCAAAGAGAAACATATAACTATCAAATATTGACGACTATTATATATATATATATATATATGTATATATAAAACACACCCTGATCCGAACCTCATCTTACCTCTAGTACTCCCTTCGGTTCCCACTGAAAATATTTAACTTTCTACATTTCTTTTTTAATTTCACTGGTTTTATATACTTTTTTAATCTAAATCAATCTCACTCGTCCATAATTATTTAGAGGAATCATGTATTTGACTTTTTGGTATTTTTGCTGTTGTTCAACTTTTGAACTTGATGAACTCAATGAACTCAGTGAAATCAATGAACTTTTTGATTTCCCGAATAGAAAATAATAATATTACCAATCCTGATCGTAGTAAATATCTTACTTAGAAAAATCCAGTTTTCGTCTATAATTTATGTCGAACCACAAAGCAATTTGTTGTAAATTAAATGAGCTAGTATTGTTTAAATAATTTGCACATTGAACATTGTGTAAATGGAATTTCAGGCCATATTAATCAATGCTCTTGAAGTCCGGCTTAAGTTGCGCACAATGGCGGTGTCTTTGTGATGTTTTTCCCGCCGAACGAGCGCGAGATAGCTCCGCCCGCATCCATCTTCCCGGAGATTCAATTTAGTTTGAAAAGCGGTCGCATGAGCAAAGGATTACTCCTGTAGCGGGGAAAGAAACAACCGCGGGAACTATTTTACTTTGCATTGCATTGAAAACAAACAAATGGACGGCTCACAAAGGATCTACGGACAAATGTCGTCTTGTATTTCTGAAGACAGGCGGGAGCGGACTTATTTTCTGGGAAGTCGTTCCGCTCGAGGTCGCGCAATTGCTTTCGGCCTTGGTCGCCTCCCAGTGGAGAGTTTAATATTTTACGATGATGTAGTGTAGAGGATTTGTGTAAGGTTATCACCGATGTGTGAAGTTGGCGTAATGTGCTTGAAGGCGTCCTGCCTCCAGCAATCGGGCCCTACGGTGTTCGAAATATTCGCATATCGCGATCAGGCGAGTTTAGTCAATCCCTACACACAAACGTGAATTTTAACGTGACAGAATATTACGCTAACAGTATTAAAGTCTGAATAAATTTTTGATGAGATCTTAGAACAACTCATTGGACTGATTGGACATCGTTGGGCGTGATATTGTATATTTTAGTGTTGTCACGTACAGGATCGTAAGTAGGTAAGGTACATAGGTGTAATTTATTAATGTCAAACTGAATTCAGTAATGCTGGGAAGAGAATGACGAAGCAACGGATTCGGTGTGATCCGGTCGCAGGCGCGCTCGCTGGGCGCGTTCTATGTTATTCACAGGTTGACGGGAGACGTATATACAAAGTGTCTCCCAGCTAGTATCCCCCAAAAACTTCAGGAAATCTTCATTCAACATTACACAAATATTTTTAAAATGTCAGTTTTTTAACGCGCTGATTTCCATAACTATTGAAGTTAGGATATAATTGCTTGAACATTTTCGGATAATAATTTAGGCAGAAATCTACCTGTAGAGTATTGTAGACTAGCTCTGTTACACCCTGCATATTTATTTATTTATTTCAATATACGGCACAGAAGTACCTTTTACATAATAATATATACAAAAAATCCAAAGAGTAGAACAGCAAAAATTACAAAATTGACATAGTATAGATAGTTGTTTAAAGTTATAACAGTAATTTAGAAAAAGGAGGTGTGAAATACATATATAAGATTAAACATAATTTAGAAAAAGGAAATGTGAAATATATACAAGGTTAAACAAATAGGTATAATAATTTGTTTGTGATTGCATTATGAATTCAGGACGGCAGGGTGTAGAGCTGCTTTTATTAGTAAATCTTTATATTGTGCTAAACTGGAATAAATATTGTGGGTACCGTAGTTTTAATAAATTTTAAAGGACCGATCCGTTAGTCGGTCATCATTGGTTGGTTAAAACGCCGCCGCCGGCCGTGGGGCATCACAACTCGGACACATTGTTATAATTATTCATGATTATACTAACCCAAGCCGAACGTGAAATCTATACTAACTAAAAATTATTCTATACTATCAAACCATTTGAGATGTGTTGCTGAAGATGAGTGCAGTCATCTTGCCCCGTGGACCGCGAGGCGCACAAATATCTCTATCCTCCTGCAGTTACAGATGTAGTCTTGCATAATTCGGACATGCCAGAAAAAACGATGATATTCTTGAGAAGCTTATAATCACGGCTCGTAAGGACACTTGAGGGAGAACGAGTAAGGGGACGGTCTCCTACAAGATGAATGGACCAAATAAAGGACTTATTAGGGTCCTCTTTAAACGCTGCGATCAACATGGCTCAAATCCCGAGGGAATGGAGACGTATTATGTAGCATCTTCAAATTCCAGACGTATCAGAGGACCACGCTGTTCAGCGTTAAAACCACGTAATGTTCAAAAGAAAGTTAAATATTACGTAAAAAAATATTTTTTTAATCCACGCTTACTGTTGCTTCCAAAACATTTCATTCTTAAGCTTATAAACTTCAACATTTTACAAATAATTTGGCAAATGCTGTAGGTACATAATGAAAATGTCTTCTAAATTGGTGCTGTTTTTATGTTAGGTATGCACTTGTTTATTTATTGAATAAAATTGTGTTTTTATTATTTATGCGAGTAAGAACTCGCCAATTAATTTTATCTATGAAAAAATTTGAATGAAGAAATGTTTGGAACACATATGATATTTGTATTTTTATATATTTTTTGGAAAAAATAAACGTCGAACGCCCCTATAAAAAAGGGAGATTTTCGGAAAAGGGGGAGCATTTTTAGATTCAGTTATGCGGATGGATAGATACGAAGCTTCATGCTCGTTTTGGATCATTATTCTTTTTGTTTGCTATTTCGAAAAATGTTCCTTTTGGCCGTGCTAATCAAATTCAATTTCGTGTTTTATTATAATCTAACGACGATATCGCCAATGAAGGTGAAAGTTTAAAAGCTCTCTTTGTGAAGCAAATTCTCCGAGACATTCGAAACAGATAAATATCACTTCGAACGATAAACGAGTCAGTATATTTTAGCCGACAAGGATGAACAGTATTCAGGGTAATTTTTTCAATTTGTCGGCGCTAGTTAATCAGTTGGGTTCCGAAAAATTATTGTTTTCGCAGCTGGAACGAACACTTACGTTTTAATATACTAAACAGTGATAAAAAATTCGGCCAAAAACTTTTGCCTCACTCTCCAAATAAAAGGTGCGCGTTTACGATACTGATATAGATTACGAAATTCTATTATTAATCGAGGAAGAGAGATTTTTGTTCGTGGATTATAATTTTCTTGTTATGCATAGATTATTTTTGAAGAGAATATAAGATATATGTTGTTTTTTTGGCGTTGAGTGTCAGTAGGTTGTTGTCAAACCATGAGTTTAAAGTATTGATATCTTTATTTGCTAATTTGTGAGCTAGTTCCCATGTTGGACTGTTTGTTATCAGTACAGTATTATCTGCGTAAGATATTAGTTCACCATTAATATTAATGTAATAATTAATAAATAATAATGATCCGAGGACCGTGCCTTGGGGGATTCCGAAATGACTTGTTAGTGACGTGCTTAAGATATCATTTAATTTAACTATTTGAGGTATATGTGTTAGGTATCATTTAATCCATTTAAGGGCTAAGAGATCTATCCAGTTTTTTTTTTAGTTCTACCAAAAAATTTTCATGCGAAATGCTATGGAATGCTTTCTTTAGATCAATAAAATTCGAATGCATTTATTTGATTATCCAGATTACTTACTCTGTAGGTATAATAGTCGGAATTTTTGCGTTAGCGTCGTGTGTGCTGATTCTCTCTACGAATCTTAATTGATTTTTATTTATTGTAGAATTTCTTTTTATAAATGAAGTTAATAAGTAAAGTTTTTCGAAAATTTTCGACATATCAGATAATAGTAAAATGGGCCTATAGTTAGAGACATCTTCCGGGCTACCAGATTTGAATATTGGAGAATAATTATGGGTTTTTTTATACGTGTTCAGGAAATACTCCAGTCTTGAAGCTTATATTTACGATATGTGAGATTACTATACAAATATACTTTTTTATAATTTTCAGTGTTTTAACGGTGAGACCGTCAAAACTTGGAGCAGAGCCACCTCGTATTTCAGATATAATTTGTTCAATTTCAGACGGATCGGTTGGGTCAAAATTATATTTATTATTTTTTCTTTATCTTCATAATTGATACGTTTGAATCTAATCACCAAATTAGTTTAATATACTCCAGCTGTAAGACGCTCGTCCAGCAATCAAAAGGTCAATCCTCATTCACGTTTTTATTTTAGTACAGTATAGGTACGTGTTTTAAAATCTTTTTAAATTGCTAAACTCTAAATTCAATGAGAGTTCTCTTCAGAAGATTCTCAGAGTAACTTAACATTTTTTTTGTCTTTTATCAATATTATATTAATATAAAATAATAAAAATATAAATATAACATAACAAAAAGCCAGGTCTATCAAGGTTACCCTGAACTTCATCCGAACTGGAAAAAATATCAAAATCACGAAAATCTTGCAACACATTTCGCCCCAATATGCCACATTCTTTTTAGGTACGTAAGTACTTCTGATTTTTAAAAGTGACATCGCAATATTTTTTAGTCGTAAGTAAGGATTTTATAGTTTTAATATTCTGCTGTCAGTTGACTGTTTTTGTTCATTGTTGTATTTTTATTTAATTTATTATTATTACTCTTAATTTATTAAATTTAGTTTGATATTAAACTTTGCAAGAAATATTTTATCAATATACACGAGTTATTTGTGAGGTTTTCCTTTTCAAGTTTTTAATTCTCGGATTGAAAAACTTTTTGGAATTAAATACATACACAAATGAGTAGGCAACTGTATACATCGAAAAAGTTCTGGTTCAATCCGAATAAATTCAATTCTGAAATCGAAAACTTTAACATGCTTGATATTTCACTTGAAAAGTTCAAACCTTATATTAAGGCTGCCTTTCACTTCAACTTAATATGAACAGAATATTTTCACTTAATATTACGAAGGCAGGAAGGAAGGAAAGAATTTAAATATTTAACAAGAATAATCAAATCGTTTTTCGGAAGCGAACGCATGAGTTCTTGTTTATTAAATACGACTCTTACGAAGGGTTAAATACGTTTAAAATAACTCAAAAGTTATTTTAAATGTTTATTTTTTAATATTTTAAGATTAGAAATTTGCGTGAAAAATGCGTGGATATACAACTGAGCAGCGCATTTAAACTGTGAAAATTGACTACAAAAGAAGTAGCGAGCTGAAATAAAAGTAAAAAAAAAAAGAATGATAACTTGATTGACTATAATTAAGCGGAGTACCAAACTAGTGTTTCAAAATAAGTGCAACCATTGACATGAATTGTCTGTGAACCTGTTCGGGAATATTCTAGCAAGCGATAGTAAAGTAATCCACAGACCAGTGATAAGTTTCCAAATAGTATTAATTAAAGAATAGCGCTCAAATTAAATAAATAAAAACTTGAAATTGTTTTAGTGTTTCATTTGCCTCCCAAAGCCTCGTCCCGTGACAATATTATTTGTACGATACATTCTTGTGATGGAAGAAAAATAACCAACATTATTATTATTAAGAACTCCGGGTTTCTTATGTAGGGATTCAAAATTTATTTAAATTTTCAATATAAATGACGATGGCCATCCCCGTCATTCAATATTTTCTTATTATATGTAGGTGCATATCTCTATTTTTGGCCATTTGACAGATATTTTTTCTACATTCAATCGGAAACTCTATAGGTACCTAGTATTGATATAAATTTCCCCAATGAGTTGAGTAGCTTAGTTTATTAGATGCGTAAATATTAGGTCTTTACATATGAAATTGGCGTTTTGCCGTACTGGCAAATTTGATCTCAAATATCTTCTCTTTAGTTAGGAATTCCAAATCCAAATTTATACAGCTATTTACTCATGTATTTGTGTTTTGAAGATTATAATTCATTTGTTTTTTCCTCAATTGTTTTTTTCTTTGCGTCACTCAGTTTACAAAATGAAAAACTTGAAATATCGCGTTATTTACGAGTACGAGTTCCACCGTGGCACAGTGCTGCAGAAACGGCTCGAAGGATTAATGATGTGTATGGCGACGGTGCCGCAAAAGAAAACACAGTGCGTTTTTGGTTCCAACGTTTTCGTTCTGGAAATTTCGACCTGCAGAACAAGCCCCGTGGACGGCCGGAGACCAAAGTTGATAATGAAGAATTGAAGGCTATTGTGGAAGCGGATCCATCGCAAACCACATCCGAGTTAGCTGCAGGCTGCGGTGTTAGTGATAAAAATGTTTTAATCCACTTGAAGCAAATTGGTAAGGTGAAAAAGCTTGAAAGGTGGGTACCTCACGAATTGAGTGAAGCAAATCAACAAACGCGCGGTGACTGCTGCGTTGCATTACTCAACCGGCACAATAATGAAGGGATTTTAAATCGAATCATTAACTGTGATGAAAAGTGGATCCTGTACGATAATCGGAAGCGCTCATCGCAATGGCTGAACCCTGCCGAACCAGCCAAACCATGCCCCAAGCGAAAATTGACTCCAAAAAAGTTACTTGTGAGCGTTTGGTGGACTAGTGCTGGTGTCGTTCACTACAGCTTTCTTAAATCTGGCCAGACGATTACGGCAGATGTCTATTGTCAACAACTGCAAACCATGATAGAAAAGCTAGCTGCTAAACAACCGAGGCTGGTTAATCGCTCTAGGCCACTGCTGCTTCATGATAACGCTAGACCACACACTGCACAACAGACGGCCACCAAATTAGAGGAGCTTCAATTGGAATGTCTAAGACATCCACCGTACTCTCCGGACCTCGCCCCAACAGACTACCATTTTTTTCGAAATTTGGATAACTTCTTGCAAAGGAAAAAATTCAACTCCGATGGGGCAGTCCAAACCGCCTTCAAAGATTTTATTGATTCCCGTCCGAATGGTTTTTTTTAGTAAAGGGATCGATGAACTACCTATGAGATGGCAAAAGTGCATAGATAGCAATGGTACATACTTTGATTAAATAAATATATTACAATAAAAAAAATCGGCTTTATGTTCCTCCCATACTAAACGCCAATTTCATATGTAAGGACCTAATATTTGTACACGAAGGATCTTTTGCTGGGTAAAAATAGTATAGTTTTGTTGTATATAAGATGTATATTCATCATCATCATTCTTGGCACTACAACCCTTGGTGGGTCTTGGCCTCCTCAATAATTTTCCTCCACTCATCTCGGTCTAGTGCCAGCTCTCTCCAGTTTCGAAGCTCTAAGGCAGAGATATCTTTGAGGACGTTGTTACTCCATCTTAATTTTGGCCTTCCTAAGCTCCTTCGGCCTATTGGCCTTGAGTTCAGCAGAGACTTTGGTGCTTGATGATCGGACATTCTCTCCACATGACCCAGCCACCGAAGTCTTCCAAGTTTTATAAATTTTGTGACGTTTGGCTCCTTAAATAGAGTATAGAGCTCATTGTTGTAACGTCTGCGCTATCTATTATCTATGCCAGTCCATTATCTAGAAGATGTATATTATAGATTGTATATAAATGATAGAGCGTAAGAGTAAATATAAATATGTATTAATAATTAAATATATAATGTAGTAAAAAAAATAGACTGTAAAATGTTAAATATTAGTGAATACACAATACGTAACGTTAACTAACTTAAGAAAATTAATAAATAAAAAAAACTAGCCCATAAAAACCAAGTTCTTACTATACCCCCTTTCTTTGTAAAATATAACAACAATTAAAGACGAACTAAAACATATAACATAACACTAAACTTACAGGAATTTAATATAATTCTAAAATGTCAGTTATTTTGAGCTTTGATAAGACACTTCATGCTTTGAAGATTAAATTCTAGAAACATTTGTCAAACAATTTAATCAAGTTTTTGATAGATTCAATTATCAGCAATATCGTACCTTATGAATTTCCAGCGTCAAATGATTTAAAATCATAACACCAACATTATACTCCGTTTGAACCGCAGTTTGCAAGGAAAGTTTGATTACTACCAACGGCGGACTAATGACGTCACGGAATATTTAAAATTTGAATTACTCCGACGGTGTTATAGGTTCTTCAATACGAATTTCGAAAGTTTATGACAATTGGTTCACAGATGACAGCACCCTTCCGTTTTTGGGAAGAAATCGAATAATAATTTATTTCTTTTACATTTCTGCTTAGTTTTGAAGAATTCTACATCAAATCTCAACTACTCAAATCTGATTCTGACTATTTTAAATCATTTGATGCTGGAAATTCACAAGGTATGATATTGCTGATAATTGAATCTATCAAAATCTTGATTAAATTGATTGACAAATGTTTTTTAGAATTTAATCTTCAAAACATGAAGTGTCTTATCAAAGCTCAAAACATCTGACATTTTAGAATTATATTAAATTCCTGTAAATTAAAGTCACTTCTTAAAAACAACCTTATTTAAAAGTGAGAAATAATATATTTCAAAGTGTTGAATTAAATATGCTCCTTGCTCAACCAAAATAGTGGTTGTCATTTTAACCTCAATCATTGTCATTTCGTACAATGTATCATATTCTTGATATTCCTGGCACGGACCGCAACTGAGATGAAGTCATTTTTGGGAGGCGCGATTCCAAAAACCACTCAATTCTCTCCGCGCAGCATTGCGATGACGCAAAGTTACACAGATAGGTACTTGCGGGGTTGTGTAATTTTGTATAATCGTCGGCAGGACCCGCCGCAACTAGGGAGGTGCACTGAAGTGACTGGGTTCATTTAATTCGGCGCCCTGCATTAGGCCCCAAAGAGAGGAAGAAGGAAATATGTAAAGGGGCTCATACACGAAAGTTTCAGAGATTTACCGCCTTATTCTCGTTAAAACAGCGTCGTTACAATTAGTAAGACATGAAATAAACGGTACGTACGCGTTCAGAGTTTCTATGAGAAATGTCAAGATATCTGTCAAACGCCAAAATTGACGAAGCGACAATGTTATACAATAGCGGTCAAGACATGATTGTTGTGATGTTTGAGCATGATCGAATAACATCGATAGCTGAACAAAAAAATGTATAATTCTCTATATAATAATAATATAATACTATTATTTTTGAGTTTGTCAAAATTTTTCAACGAACACGATACTGGATTTTATCCCAGGGGAGCGTCATTAATCAAGATATATTATTGATGTCTCATAGAGACTAAATTGTATTTTTTTATGGGAAAGTAGGTATGGAAGTCCTCGGGTGTTCATAGGGCTTACGACCTATCGTACGGCTGGCTAAAGTGATCACTTTACACAATGTAACGTTCACATTTCCACCCATGATAGAATACAACATTTATCAAATTTTTGGAAGTTGTATATATATTTAAGTTTTACAACCCGTTTCACATGTGTGTTGTAATTAACATTAGCGCCACCGGCATCCAAAAGGCTTCCAATGTCCGTTCCTAACGCTACCTAATGGCGCAAATAATGATGAAGTAGGTATCGAATATAATGAGATAAAAAGGGCGAAATAATTGAGTACATGTACTTACATTACGTTATTAGTATTAGCGCGTTAGAAGTTACATTCGACGGTCCCAACGTAAACTAAGACATCTCTACAAAAAGTTAATTTTACATGAGAGCTGTTTGAAGTTTGGGTTTACATACAAAATAAGCGTATTTTTCTGCTTTTACGTCAGTTTTTTTATCAAAAAAAAATAGAATTTTTTTGTATCACGGGGAAGAGTATTTTCTATGGATTGGTACAAAAACGTCAAAAATGCATTTTGGTAGATTTCCGAGCTTACGTAAGGACCGTCACTTCTTTGGCATACCTACATATAAAATAGCGCATCACTTCTCACAGCGCAATCGTCAAAGTAGAACAAAATGCAGAACTATTTGGACGTGAGGAAGCGCGTAACGAACCAGCCGCAGAAACTGAAAACTAAAGAAATATCCGCAGATTGCAGATCCCCGTTCTACGTCGACTAAGAGAACGTCATTCAGTGCACCGGGAACATCTATCGAGCTTCGAGATACCGAGATAAAAAACCATCATCAGGATTAAATTAAAGCAGATTTGTATTAAATTACTTCACGGTGTGAATCCGTCGCGTGATGCGCGCGCATTTCGTTACATAGCTAAAATTTCACCTTAAACGTGCCTAAAGAAGTATAACTTTAATAATGCATAATTCTGTATGTAACAATATCATCACTAGGGTTGCCACTTTTTTTGTGCAAATAAAGTACATTGGTTACCTACTAAAGGAATAAAAAAGTAAATTGTGTCAAAATAAAGTACAATTTATTTTAGGTACTTATTATTTTGTTTAAAAACATTTTTTCCATTATTTTTAGCAACTTTTAACAAATAATTATCACTGCTAACACAGCATCTTTACAGTATATATTTAAGTTAAAATAAATTAATAAATAATTTATTTTTAATCAGATTCAGAGACAGTTTGTTTCTTTCGTCCCGCCATTTGCTATTCATCTCAGAAAAAACTCTTTCTGTAATGTTGATGTGGCTGGAATCGACAATAAAAATGAAATTAATTCATACAAATTTCAAAAATGAACATCAGTCTTATTAAATACTTGCTGCCATTTTTGTTGAGTAGATAATTCCACAAAACCTTCGGAACTATATATCTGATTACATAATTTATTTAATAAAGAAATTTTTCCATAAAGATCATCCCTATTTATTTTAAGTTTTCGCAGATTTAAATTTTCGACTATGTTAACAAGTGATCAAATTCGACATTGCTTTTTAAATTTAATTCCTAAGTGTAAATAATCACTTTGTGTCATTAAAATTAAACATTACCAAGAAACTACGCTAAATGAAGCTGTTCTCACAGCCTTAACTTGCGGCCGAAACATGTCATAAAATAATTTTCGCAGGTACCAGTAACGCAATGTTTAGCCCTCAAACGTTTATCCGAAAATCTACAAAGCTTTCCTTTAAAAAATTGAATCTATATTTGCTTCAAACTAAAGAGCACTTTTCGCGGATTTAGTTTATAGTTTATTCGCTCGCTTAACGAAAATACACTTTGCAACCGAATTGAAAGTTTCCCTAGAAACCAATTTATCAACCAGATAGCACATTCTTCCAGACTGGAATACTCGCTGCCGTCATTTGCGGGAACTTGGCAGATATATAACTTTCTTGATGAACTTGGAGAAGATAATGAAAAATATTTTTATTAAAGTTAAAAAATGTGAGATATTTTTAGACGTCTCCACCCTCCTTTCATTATGTTAATAATACGTAAATATGAAGTTTATCCATACATTAAAAATGTTATAGGTATAATGTAAATTAAAAAAATGTGTAGGTATATAAGTGACGGGACTCACGGAGATTGATGTGTAAGGCTCTTTCAATTCAAGAATTCCAAGCCATGCAATGATAATGAGAATCACTCATTTTAAAATGATTCAAAATTAATTAAATGATGAAAAAATGTTAATTAGAAGTTAGAATATTTTTTAATTTTATTTTTGTGAATAACAAAATACTAAAATAGGTACAAAATAACTAACTAGCTAATTAAATAACTTACCATCACGCCGTTTCCCCGTGGGGGTAGGCCATGATAGAGCGATATAGCCATGATAGTCGAGATGATAGAGCGCCATACTCTTCTGTCCTGACATACAACTTTCGCTTCATCTACATTCATACATCTTCGCATGCAAGCTCGACGGTTGTTGAGGCTTCTAACAGGAAGTTGAGGCTTCTAACTTCCTTATTGGTTATTCTGGTCATGCCACGTCTTCCGTGGTCACCCTCTCTTTCTGGCGCCGTCAACACTTGCATTATATATCTTTCTTACCATTCTTTCCTCATTCATTCGCTCAACATGCCCAAACCACCTGAGCGACCCTATTTTTATTCTATGTATTATGATGCTACGATCAGCTTTACATTCATTCCTAATATCTACATTCTCTACTCTATCATACATGGTACAAAATATATAAAAAAAATTAAATATCCCAATTAAGTGTCTTCGGCCTGCTCTTACAACATGCATATATTTAATGTATCAATGCAATGCGATCACGTACGAATTAGCACGTGCAAGTGGGGAACAAGCAAACATAATAAATTGGTAACAATTATTGATACAGAGGAGCATGAACATCAAAAATTTAAGGACAAGTGCTGCGGTTGGTATGCCTAAGAGAGTTATCATCAACAAATAATTGATATTATAGTGTTCTGGAGTTTCAGATGATTGTCAAGAAAATGGATGTTGTGTAGGACTGACTTTTTAAATAATGGTGGGATATCTGCAAGAACATCAGCATCAATGTTAGGGCTAGCAATATACCACACATAATAATAATTTCCTATATAAAGTTAGCAGACGCGCAAGCAATATGCGTGTTAATGCTTCATATACAATGTTAACCGACGTGACTTACGCCTGACAGTCTGATGGCCTGATCCTCAATTTTCTCCATACTGAAAGCAAAGAAGTTTACACATCAATGTCACTTTATCCATCATACCACTATTTACACATCTATTTCACCATATTCATAAAAAATAATGTCATTATACCCGCAGTATTTTGAATGTGGCTATATTTGTAATAGTGTTTTAATATTTCCTGTTAATTTTATTATATCCATTGTGCTTTTATTCTCATTTGTTTATATATTTTTTTCTATTCCAGTAAATTTTGCTTATTTAGTGCCTTTGTATTATTTTCCCTCTTTACTAAATACGTTGTTTCTGGTGCCTAAGGCCCGGTTGTTTCAAGTTAAAATAAAAGTTCGTTTAAAACATAGATTTTTACGGAAACGGATCGTTTGATTGGTGGAGAACGCAAAAATCTATGCTTTAAACGGACTTTTACCTTAATCCAATTTGAAACAACCGGCCCTTATATGGTTACTTGTATATTTTCACATTTTTATTAATATTTTATTTTAGCTACCTCTTTTTAAATTTTTTCTTTTCTTTTTTTCTTTGCTTTTTAGTTACATAAAATAATATATATATTTATATGTGTGTTTCGAAATTAATTAATTTCTTAAAAATACATAAATATCTCACTTGTAAATGTTAATCGGTATGTTGAATAAAAAAAGCTACTTACCTGAGATATACACATATTTATATATACCTAGCAGGGTAGGTAATGGCTGAGAGGGTTTTTGCATACTTAGTAATGCAAATGTATAAAGCATGTAATAATCATGCCACCAATAAACGCCGATTTATCGCCACTGAAATTGAAATGATCGCTTACAGAAAACAATTGGCTTCGACGATTTCGAGCCACATACTATACCAAGCTATAAGCATTAGCAATGAAAAAACTTTTGATTTGTGAGAACCAATAATGTTTGAAAACAATATTGAGAAGAAATAGGTATGCTCAAATCGGTACAATGTTGAAAGAATCTAATATAATTTGACCTTCAAACAGATAAGAGAATTTTCCTTACTTTTGCTTTACAAGGGGTTTGAACACATTTAAATAGTTTGTTTTCATCATACTTCCAGTCCATCATTTAAATAAACGAATTTGTTAAAAATATGTATAAATATAAAGAGGTTTTTACTCTTTATGATTACATAAGTTGGAGCGACAACGTCTTCAAAGACATATGTGCCTTGGAACTCCTGAACTGAACTGAACTGGAGGGAGCTGGCACTAAACCGAGAAGTGTTGGAGGAAGACTCTTGAGGAGGCCAAGATCCACCAGGCGTTTTAGAGCCAAGTGTGATGATGCCTCTTTATGATTATAAATTATAAAATTACTCCACAAAAATAATTAATCCGATTATTTAAAAATGCGACTTTTACTTTGAGATTAATTATCTTTCATTTTTAATTACGGGGAAACAGACCTCACTGACTGATAAAATTTGAAAATTGGTACGTCCGAAGAAGGCTTTGCAGAGCTGTGTATTCATTTAAAATCTATGACTCGATCTCTTCCTCAAACTATTGTCACGTGGCGTGGCTAGAGAGGAATGAATGAAAACACTGGAAATTAAGTAGCGATTTATTAATTAATGATTACTTAATAATTAATTAATTATTCAATGTACAAAGTCACTTTTCACGAATTAAACTTTATGCTATTCTTTAATTTACACCTCTCCGGAATACATCACTCGTTTATGAACACTTAATTATTACTGGGTAACTCTTTATTTATCACTTGCTAGAATATTCGGTTCTCGCACGTAGGTTACAAGAATTTTTTGGTGCCCAGATGTACATACAAACACTGGTGAATTGATACGTCACGACTCATGACCAATTGAAATTACGAATGAAAACATTACGCCACATTATCCATACTGATTCACAGAACATTATTAATATTTATGAGTCTATTTCATATATTTTCATCTGTATTTGTATTGTGTTATGTATTTGTATTGTATCGTGTGTATTAGTATTGTGCAATATGTGAAATTTCCCTTTTGGGTTCGACCGATTCCTGACAACTCTTAAGTCCAACCCCACAGCCCTAATTTTTCGCTAGAGACCGCTTTGGATGAAAAATATTATTCCGGGTGCAGCCACGAACCTTAAAGAAAGTGTATAATTTAATTAAATTTTAAATGATATACCTACTTAATTTTAAACTACTTATTAAATATACCTATCCGTTAACTAGTTGATCAGGACAACAGACATTTACATAGGAAATGAAAATCAGAGAGGGAATCTATTGTTTCCATAAGTAAATGTCTTATGTACAATAGGGAACAATTTTTATTAATCAATTAGAAAAGACATACAGAAAAAATCAAATTAACGAAAAAATATTTTAAATAATAATTCACAGAACTTTGTTCTGAAATTGCAACTTCACAAAAAATAATGTGTTTTCTTTAATCTATTATTTCCCTATGTAAATGTCTGTATTTAGATTAATTAAATTAAATTAAATAGTATTAGTAATAAGTGGTTTAAAACTAAGTATTTTATTTTATTTTAAATTTAATATAATGTCAAGTCACAAATTGTTTTCTTGCTTTGAAAATGTTTAACATAATTTAAAATTCATTCGTTTAAATTAAGTTCACAAGATGATCATTTCTCCTCTGAACTAGGCTTAAAGGCTAATCGTCTATAGGTCGTGCCCCTGCGATTACCCTTCCTCAGGTTCAACAGCCGGAGTGCAGACCTCAGGCGGGATTACAGATCGTTATGTAAATGTCTAAAGACGAGACGAAACAAAGCTCTATTCTGATGAATTAGTCGGAGGGCGTCGTAAATCATCGCGCTCAATGCAACTGTGATGGCGGCTTTTGTATAATATCACCATTCGCTTTACAACACAGCTCAAATTCGCGGGGTTCGTAAGGTTTTACTCCCGTTTGCTGCCTTTCTGGGGAGACCCTCCTTCCTTCGCGACTCGCGATAATAATCAACAAAAAATAAAAATAGAATACGCAAATTTAATAGAACTACATTCGCTTGTTTTCTTCAATTTTCATTTGATTTGGCCTATTTTCAGTGACGTCCCCTAAAATATAGCAACCGGCTCATATCAAACACATTTTTATTTATTAAGGCACACATTTGAACACACACACGAACACATAAAAACGCATACACACACGGACACATAAAAACACACAAATACACACACTCACACAAACTCACTATTTGACATGTTGTTTTTTTTTTTATCGATCCTGGTATAATATTATTGTATATATGTGTTTTCTTGTAATTGGCCCAAGACTTCTGTACATCAATTATTGTTTTTTATTCAAAATTTATCAATTATATGGCTGTAAGAAAACCAATAAATGAAAATAAAATAAAAATAAATACTTTTTTAGAACTTCCAATAAACTATTGTAAATTATTAATAAAGTTAAACTATAGAATTCCCACAGAGACCAAGCTATTTATATGGGAAACATGCATGGAAGTCATTACAGGGTGGCCAGTTGGCCACCATTAGCATTAGAAACCTCTGAACGCGTGTGTACATTCGAGTCTCTTTAACGCCGTGCGTTCTGACGAAAAGAAAAAAGTAACCCATAAAAACCAAGTTTTCACTATACTCCCTTTCTTTGTAAAATATAACAATAATTAAAGACGAATTAAAACATATAACATAACACTAAACTTACAAAAATTTAATATATTTCTAAAATGTCAGATGTTTTGAGATGTCAAGATTTTGATAGATTCAATAATCATCAATATCGTACCTTATGAATTTCCAGCGTCAAATGATTTAGTCAGAATCAGATTTGAGTAATGTAGAATTCTTCAAAACTAAGCAAAAATCTAAAAGAAATAAATTATTATTTGATTTTTTCCCAAAAAACCCAATTTTGCTGTCATCTGTGAACCAATTGTTTTGTAAATTTTCAAAATTCGTAGTGATGTACCTATTATACCGACGGAGTAATTCAAATTTAGAAAATATGTATAAAAATAATTTATAAAAATGTTGAATATGCCAAATAAAATTAATAAATTCAAAATTTCATTCCTACTTCCTGTTACACGTGTCCGTCGTCTCATTCGCGAAATTACTCCTACAAAACGAGTGTAAACATGTTAAACATCAAAAAAGATATCGCAATTTGACTGCAAAAGGAGTTAATTGTGAAATAATTTCAATAATCAGGCATTCAAATGAAAACTTGTTAATGAATTTAAATGAAGTTAAATGAAAAAATTGTTAAATTAAAGTGACAAATAGGTACCTACAGGTTCCTAAGTATGAGACGTAAACCAAAATAAGAATCTCTGTTATTGGTTTACAAGTATATCTCATACAATACATTTTGATATTGTATTACTATTACTTATTTTGACTCTTAAGACAACAAAATAAAATGTATTCCCAACCAGTTTAAAAATATCAATTATTAGGTAGGTATCCTACTCGTATTTTGTTTTGAGAAGCATTTCTTTGAAAAGACATACACATGCTATGATATTTTTAGAAACAAACGGTCTCTGATATTTTGAATAATTTGATGCTGAAAGTACCAAAATAAACTACTATTTTCATCATCAATTTCGTTCCCTTATCCTAGGAGATTTGGGAGGGAGTCTTAACAACGCTTCCATCTTCTTTGACTCGCATCGCTTCGGTATATGTTTGTAGACAAATCAAGACTCAATCTGTCTTCATTAGGGCTTATACAAAAACAAACTGCTGAAAAATCAGATTTCATAACGGTTTTACCCAGTTTTCGAAGATGCACAAAAAAAAATAGAATAATCCTAGTTTTTTTTTTTAATAATAATCAGTATACAATTCAAAAAGGCGGAAAACTTATTTTGTTTTTGTTTGCGTGACAACGTTTCAATGATCAATTTTATTATTAAACATTATTAAACATTATAAGTTAACGTTATTATTAGTCAAATTTAGGTGTTAAAAAAACGGATTTTTTTATAAACCGTATATTTCACTGAGAAGCAAATCTCGACGTTTCGCTTGCGTCATCAGGAGAGCGCCCTATCACAGCGGAGGTGTAGGCCGAACGAAAAAAATATTTTCGTTGTCAGTCTGTCCGTCCGTGTAAAGGCCGTAACTTTTTATAGTAAAATGATTATTTTTCGAAAAAAAAATTTCCCTACAATTTTTTTCCGAAAAAAATTTTCCCAAAAATTTATTTTTCCCAATTTTATTTGAAATAAAATAAACACATATTTATTCCTTAGGAACCGACATGTTAAAGTACCGTCATTTATACAACAATAAAGCGCATTCCGAAAACTAGTTTTTAAGCAAATTATAAAATTAAAAAATTATCTCGTTATCAATGGAAAAATTATAGGTACACAATTCTTTAAATACATAATTCTCTATGCAACAATATTTGCATTGAGTTGTTGGTTTGATTTTTTTGTACGTATGTCTTTTTCTTATTGATTCATAAATTTGCTAAAAACCACAGAACTTTTTCCTGAAATTGCAACTTAAACACAGTATAAATGTGTTTTCTTGAATATATGCAAAAATATTTGCCACTAACACTACCAAGAAGCTAGATGGCGATGTTTTATTGCCTTAACTCACGACCGAAACAACGCTAACGAAACTAACGGTACTAGAGGGCGCTGTTTACACGATAACACAAACACACCACGATTTAGCGATAATTTTATTTGTTATGAAAATTTAATTTTAGTTATAGAATTTCACCAATCAGAGACCATAGGTCATTTGGCTTAACAGAAAAAGTGCATTCATTAAAAATAAAAAATACTTTTTTTACATTTAAGATTGATTTCGCAATATTTTTTCTATTTTTATTACTAATTGATGCACCTACTACTAATAACTAATTAATGTAGAGCTAAAATTCAAACAAAAAATCATGTCATTTTGGACAGGTTATAGGTTAAATTTTATATGTTATAAAGCTAGTATAATATAATGCTTAATTATAGTATTTATATAGCTACAATAATGTTCCGGACGGGAACGCGCAAAAAAATGGGGTGATTCCACCGCCTTACGGTCAGGTCAACCTGATGGCACCGATATCGCAGATTCTCAGACGAAAGCGAGATCGTATAAAAATTCGCTGAGAATCTTAGAGCGGTCCAAAGGCTGAAGCAGGAGTCGAGTAGAGAAGAAGAGAAAGTCGCAAGTAGATCTGGAGGTGAACGCAGGAGCAGAACTGAATTCTGGGTTCCTGCGCCACGTAATTTATTTCATCAAAAAATCAGGGCCCGCACGCCCAGGCGCATTTTCAACGACCAGTCAGAGGTCGGCATTTCGGAAACCGACGACACCGACCTCTGTCTGACGGCGGGATCACTACTCATAATTCGAGTCGCAGCTCTATGAGCAGTGGTCCCGTATTCAAAATATTAATAAACATGTAACTAAACATTCTACTATAGTTATAACATACTATTTTTACACATTTATATTATATCTTTCTTTTGTTTCAATAACAAATGTCTCTCAGGTTCATCCTTCATGGAGATAATCGGTAAAAAGGGGGCCAGACTCGCCAAGCTGGGTGCAATAATTTCGTATATTTGGTCTCTCTGGCGAGCCTGGCTACACAAATTCAATATTTTTTCTACATAAAATTATGTAAAGCCATATACAAGTGATTGCGAACAAAATCATATTAATTTTTACATTTTATAATTTTTGTATAAAAATGGCGACTTCGGCACGGTACCGATGTCGCAAGAGGGTACTGAATTGTGTTTGATAAAAATGGCGACTTTGGCACGGTATCGATAAAATGGCGACTTCGGCACGGTACTGATGTCGCTAGAGGGTAAAACCGATGCCCCCGGACTGTGGCGATACCGTACTGCAGTCGCCCAATATTACGATTTGGGAAGATTAAAATCTTTTTCAAGAATCAAATCATGCCGCCGCGATTTCTTCTTACATCGCTTACAACATACACAAAAACATTTTTAACAACAAAATTAATCCGATAACGTCCTCCCAGTGATGTCAAAAATAAACTTTAAAAAACATACATACAAAAATTACAATAAATAACTTCGGTTATTTTTAATAAAAAATGCGTCGAGCGCGCTAGGCATACCCAAAGAGTTTTATTTATTCTTGCCCATCTGCGCGCTCGCGCTCACAATTCATGTGATAAAAAATGCAATAATTAATTCTAAAAAATCAAAATACAAAAAAATCACTTTTTTCTTTAATAAAATGTTCATCAGTGCCAACATTTGGAGATTGGTAAAAAAGGCCCGATTAAGGGCCACCGGTTTTTTCTTGTCCGACACACTCCCCTCGTGCAGCTTGCCTGTGCTACCGGGAGGACAAGATATCTCGTCATAACTTTACTCTGTCGCAATCTTGGACAATGTCACGATCCTGGTGGCGGGCCGGGTGTAGTCACCGGCGGCGGTCCGTACACGAACGACCCGAACTTGACCGTCCGGTGCCGGCTTCGCCTCCATTATTATTCCTCTGGGCCACGTGTTTCGGGGAAGTGCGGGATCAACGATCACCGCTATTTCGCCTTCCTTGATGGCGGGAGCAGATTCCTGCCATTTATGCCTTCGGGCAAGCGTGGGCAGATACTCGCGCATCCATCTGCGCCAAAATAGGTCGGCCAGCTGTTGGCTCACTCGCCACTGCCTTTTCAGGCACACGTTCTCGTCAAGGGCGCCGTAGATGGCCAAATGCGAGTTGTGGCCTGCCATCCCCAATAAAAGATGGTTGGGGGTGAGGGGGGCATCATCTTTCGGGTCCACTGACACATGGGTCAGTGGACGGCTGTTCACGGTGTGCTCGGCTTCGGCCAGCACCGTTCTCAACATTTCTTCTCGTGGCGCTCTTTCTTTTAGTGTGGCTTCCAATGCCCTTTTTACGGCGCGTACTAAACTTTCCCACGCGCCGCCCATGTGCGGGGCGAGGGGAGGGTTGAAGTGCCACTCCACCCCGCTCCCCGCTAGATGCTCCTGCATTCTTTTATCTTCGGACAATTCGGCCAATGCCCTGGCCATTTCTTTTTCGGCTCCTCTAAAATTTGTTCCATTATCCGAGTAGATGAAACGAGGTTGACCGCGGCGTGCTGCCATTCTTCTAATGGCGAGTATGGAGTCAGTTGTCAGCGACTCAGCCAGCTCCAGGTGTACGGCGCGTGTTGTTAGGCACGTGAACAACGCGCCGTACCGTTTTTCTTTTCGTCGGCCGATGGTTATCATCATCGGCCCAAAATAATCCAATCCACATCGGTGGAAGGCCGGCGTGTGATGCTCCAGCCGGCAGACCGGGATTTGCCCCATCAACGGAGGGCGCGGCTGGCTTCTCTGGACTCGGCACGCTTGGCACTCAAACTTGATACGTCGCACTGTCGGTCTTAGTCGTAGTATGAAAAAGTTTTCACGTAAATCAGACACGGTTCGTTCGGTGCCCGGGTGATTTCCTTTTTCGTGATAATGTTTTACCATTATTCTTGTGTATGGGTGGGCGCCGTCCAAAATGACGGGCGCCCTCAATCCTGGTGGTATATCTGTCACCGTGGTTTCTGCCAGCCGTGATCCCATCAGAATGACGCCGAAATCATCTAGCAGTGGCGTCAAGTGGTGGATTCGGCTATTTTTGGCCAGGAGTCCTCCTTTCTGAAGAGTCCTGATTTCGGGCCTAAAGGCGTCTGCCGGGGCTTGTAAGACCCAGGCACGCTCGGCTTCAATTCTTTCAGCCGAGGTTATATCTCGACCGGGCTGGTCTCCTGTGTGGCGACGACAATTCGCCACAAAACGCCTCACCCAAGCGGTGGCGCGGACCAGCCGGGTCCACGACGAGAAGCGCGTTATGTCAGGCAGCGCTCCCCCCGTATTTGCATGCCGGACCGCCAGTACGGTCGCGGGTTTCATTTCCAACATGCTTTCTGATGGTTGTAGTCGGCAGGCCTCTCGTGGCCAAGCCGATTCTCCTCTTCGGAGGAAGTCAGGACCGCCAAACCACATACCGTCCGCTGACAGGTTTTGAGGATCGCCATCCCTGGTGCCGATATCCGCCGGGTTATGACGCGTAGGGACCCATTTCCAGTCCGTGACTTCGGTCAGCTCGTCAATCTCCCCCAGACGGTTCGCTACGAACGCTGAATATGATCGAGGATCGGTTCGTATCCAGCACAGGACCGTTGTAGAGTCGGTCCAATACTGAGTTTTGACAATTTCACATCGGTGTTCTCTTTTTATGGTGGCCGCTAATCGTGCGGCCAGAAGTGCCGCTTGAAGTTCCATACGTGGAATGGACAAGGGTTTCAAAGGCGCCACCTTGCATTTTGCCGATATGAAGGCTACGTCCGAGCCGCCCTCTCCTTGCTCGGCAAAATACGCAATGGCACAGCATGCTTTTTCCGAAGCATCACTAAAAACATGTAAAACAACTTTGCTGTCTCGACGCGAAAGACATGGTCGAGCGATCACACACACTGTTTCTTTAATTAATTGGTACCACGCGCGCCATTTTTTCGCGTGCTCGGGGCGGATTTCTTCGTCCCACCCGACCTTGGAGCGCCACACTTCCTGAAGTAGTATCTTCGATCGTATCATCTGACAAGCAAGGAAGCCCACCGGATCGAAGATTCTCATCACTGCACTTAATAACTGACGTTTGGTCGGGTGGGCCACCTCCGACAGTTCTGGTAAATTCACCAACTTGAAAATGAATTTATCGGAGGCGGGCTCCCACGCTATCCCGAGCACTCTTTCAGTCGTGGTATCTTCTCCAATGATGCGCATTGGCTCTACAGCCCGTTGAGCGGGATCGATATGCGCTAGCACCTGTGGGTCATTTGACGCCCAGTTCGTTAGGAGCATGCTACCTCGCCGCAGCACCTCGGACACTTCTTCCATCATTCTGATAGCTTCTTCGGTTGTGTCCAAGGCGTCGAGGTAGTCATCCATATAAAAGGTCCGTTTAACCGCGTTTGCGGCGGCCGGAAATTCCGCGGCGCTGGCATCTGCGATTTTATTGCGAACATACTGCGCGCTGCTGGGCGAGCACGTCAATCCGAACACCATCGACGACCTTTGGTAGGTCGTCGGTTCCGTCGTCTCGCCCAGTTTTGTCCACAAAAACAGCTGCGCAGCTTGGTCCACTTTTCTAATTTTTATTCGTAAAAACATTTCACGCACGTCGGCTGCCAGCGCCACTTTCCCTTCCCGGAACCGGAACACATTCCCCAGTAATGAACTCAACATGTCCGGTCCCGTCAATAAAGCATCGTTCAGAGACACTCCTCGGCACTTGCTGGCACCGTCAAACACTAGTCTGATTTTGTCAGGTTTATTTGCATTAAACACTGCAAAATGTGGCAAGTAGTTTTTTCTTTCCAGTCGTGCCTCTTCAATGGGCGAAAGGGAGTGGGCATACCCTTTCGCCAAATAATCTGCCATTTTGGCTCTGTACGCTTCGGCGAACACTGGATTTTTCTTCATTTTCTTTTCAATACCGGCCCGGCGGTTGGCGGCGCACTGGCGGGTTTCGGGCAGCTGACTGCCCTCATTCTTCCAAAGTAGGCCTGTCTCCCACCGGCCAGTGGGCAGCTGACGGGTGGTGGCTTCCATAATCGTCGTGGCTTTCGCATCTTCTTTATTTACGCGGGCCACGGCGGTGACTCCCAAGGAGTCCACTGCGAAGTGCTCACGGACGAGAGCCTCCAAAGTATTATTTTTTTCTTTTTCAAAAGTGCCGGTAATGCTCATTACTATCGCGGAACCGGCGTGCGACTGGTCTCCGAGTCCTCCATGGGTGGCCCATCCGAGGGCCGTGCGAGAGCGGATACCGCCGCCGCGAACTTCTTCGACCTCACGTGTTACAATGAGGTGAGCGTGGTCCTGACCGATAAGTAATTGCGGCCGAACTTCACTGGCCCCGGCATGGCCCACACGCGATTTTTCGGTTCGATTGTTCATCACCAGCTGGGGTGGTAGAGCGAGTCGTCGCACGGTGCTCGCTCGCAACGGGTGGTCGGCCCCGTTGCCCCGAACTGTCACATTCACAAGTTGAGACCGGTCATCCGACGAACACATCCCGTTGGCACCGTGGATACGTAATCCACGGACCGGTCCTTGGGCCCCGACAGCGCTGGCCACCCCGGCCTCGATGAGGGTAACCGTCGACCCCTCATCGAGTAACGCGTGCACTTTGACTTGCCCTAGGGGGCCACTCACGATCACCGGAAGCACTTTTAAAAACACTGTTTGCTGGTACTCCCGGCCTCCCGTGAGGCCCACTGTGTCCCCATTCGGAGGGACCGCGTTCGATGCCCCGCGCGATGGCATATTCGATGGAGCACCCGAGTCTCCCGCGCGCGGCGCACTATGTAGCGTGCGGTGGTGTAGCGCGCGACAACCGCTTACACCACACCGCTTGCTTCTACACTGTTGGGACCGGTGTCCCTTCACCAAACAATTGAAGCAAATGGCCATTTCTTTCACTATGGCCCATCGGTCGGCCACTGGCTTTCGCGAATACACTCCGCACTCAGACACGGGGTGTTCCGCCACTTTGCAGATACTGCACAAAATTTCTGGTGACTTCCGATTCACTGTTTCACTGTCGCTTGTCATATTCACATGTCCGCTTCGGCGAACTGCAATTTTCTTTGATCGACATCCGGCATAAGGGGCCATCTCCATCAAGCCCACCAGCCATTCTGAAAGATCTTGGATGGGAATGTTGGTTGATCCGCCCTTCCTCGAGTTCAGCCACATGAGTCTTGCCGACATAGGTAACTTTCCGACCATTTCGGTCAGCAACTGTGGTGATGTCAGGTACTTGGCATCAAATCTTCGCACAGTTGCTACCACATTCCTGATGCTGATGGCGTAGTCCGTCAGAGCGTCGGTCGGCGAATCTTCAGTGATGCGAGGGTGGCGGCGCACTCGTTCCAGCATGCTATGCACAATATCTTCCGAATTTCCGAATCGATGTTTCAACGTCCGAATTATCTCCGGCACGTTATACGGATCGACCAGCAGTGGAGCCACGGCTTCTCGTGCTCTCCCTTTCAGGGCCATCTGTAGTCTGATGATGTTCTCAGCAGCTGATAGTCCACACAGCGCCGTGGACTGCTCATATTGAGCGTAGAAAGTTGGCCACTCGAAGGGATCCCCCGTAAAGTGTGGAAGCTCCTTGGCTCCCGATTGTCGTGCCAAAATCGCTGACACTTGAGCTTCTCCATTGGCAGTGTGCGATCGGGGGCTCTCGGTTTGGCGGTTTCTTCGGATGGCTTCTTCAATCCAAGAAGTCACCATTTCTTCAGGGTCGGGTTGGTTCAAAACCCAATCTCGGGTGAACGCACTCGCTCCTGGGCACCGCTCCGGCAGTGCTGATGGGTTGGAAGAGGTGTGTAAGGCCTCGTCCCTTGCGGTTTCAGCCGCATCTCGGATGGTACGCCTGGCCGCGGCGTCCACAGAAGGTGCCTGGTTCGGGGCACCA
Source organism: Agrypnia vestita (assembly GCA_016648135.1). NCBI lineage: Eukaryota > Metazoa > Arthropoda > Insecta > Trichoptera > Phryganeidae > Agrypnia > Agrypnia vestita. The sequence continues at coordinate 76 of JADDOH010007901.1, read as the reverse complement.
GGTGGTTGCTGCTCAATACTCACCAGGCCCTTTTCAGGGCTACCAGATGTGTCGATTCTCGTCGCAGCTCCGGCTG